>JAYEVD010000605.1:0-107406 GCA_036346405.1 Phyllostachys edulis
ACCTTAACAGTCGGCCGTGGCGAAAATCGACTCGTTATCCACCCCCTACCGATCACGAATCGTTCTAACGTCCTACATATATTTGCGAAATGGCCGGCCGAATGACAACATGGGCGATGCCATGATGGATATTATCAACAATGGCGCCTTACAAGGTGCCCAATTGAAGGTGATGACAACAATCAAGAAGTAGATGGCGGAGTCGATGCTGCCGATTATGAAGATGAGCAAGACAATCTTTGGCGAGGTCTATCTACAATCTCTTATGTATACATGAAATTCAGAATAATTTCATTTGTCGTATAAATATATTTATTTAAATCTTTGTGTTTCTACATTAAGTAGCCCTCGGATCGGCGACAACAACGGGAAGAGTAGAAATGTACGAGGCAGAAGAAGCCGTTGGAGGTCGGTTCATTCTCTCGGAATTCGAGGAGGATCTGAGCAAAGTACTTGGACCACATGCACGAAATTTGTCGTACTTGTGGGTACCTTTGTAAGGACGAGGATCGATCAATGCTCGTGAATGGAAGCAAAAAAAGTTGCTCCTCATATTAGTTTTGTCTCTGATCGTGACAAGGCACTAGTTTGGCAAGATGTCCTTCAACATTTCGCTCGTCTGAGAAGATGAAGCTTTGAAGGAGAGTTAGGAAGCTGGGCTATGAAGAAGATGGCCACACAATTCCGGTGTTGGAAGAAGAAATTGTACAACACATTTATCAAGAAGAACACGGCCTTGATTTCAACACTAAGGCCTCGTCAAGTTGAGGCCGTTTTGGGATGAGTTTATGCAGTTCAAGACATCGGAAGAGGGTGAGGCACGGGTGAGAAGGAACCAGCCAGAATGCGGACAAAAGAAATACCACCATCACTTGGGATCGGTGGCTACTGGGAGTGCCATTCCTAAGTGGGAAAAAGAATGGAGCAGAGATTCTTGCCAAGGATCGAACGAGAATCAATCAAGCTGCCTTTGGCCAAGTATTGGTTTTTCGGTCATGGGGAAGCACGGACCTAGAGGCAGGAAAGATAGTGTATGGCATAAAACTCCAAAAGCGGCGAGAAAGATTTGCTTATGTTGAGGAGGCTTGGTGAGAGTAGCAGTGGCGGTAGAGCGAGAGAATAAGGATGAGGATGACCAAGATGCCATGGGGCATTAATACCTCTGGATATGCTAGCGTCTCGGTGGATAGAGTTGTGAAAGGTAATAGCAATGTGCCTCTTGACATTGAAGGAGGTGATGGGGAAGACTTTAGGAGAAGCGGAGAAGACATTCATATGTTGGCATAAGCGCTATATCATTATTCTAGAGGCGTCACCTCCTCCTCCTCAACAACCTAACCCTAGGTGCGGATGAAAGTGAGCGAAACATTTTTCACTAATTATGTATTGGCTTAAATAACGGTTTACTCATACCACGTTGTTTTCACGTGAGAACCTCCCCAACCTAAGTCCAATTATCCATTCACCACACGGTCCAGGGTGTTGTGAGCGATGACAATGAAGTGGAAGACACTGGTGCATCCACGCGCCATCACCTGTTGGGCTCCATGCAGCCGACTGCCGTGGCTCCATCGCCTCCTGGCGAGGCCTCCAACGCCGCCATCGGCCCCCATTGCCTCCTGGCCGGGCTCCAACGCCGACACCGACCCTCTTCCTTGAAAGGCGCACCCTAAGCAGGCGTCGGCCCCACTGCCGCCAAGAAGAAAAAATAGGGAGAACACCGGCTATTTCTAAGGCAATTGAAACTTTCCTATGAGAAGGCTGCCGAGAAATAGATGCTTGATAACAGATGTGGGCGGTTTCTTCGCGAAAGTCAAGGCTAAAAAGTGAAGCAAAAGCGAAACCACGAAGCCGTGCTTCTTCCGTGCGTCCGAAGTTCTAAGGCAAAGGGTGGGCGCTCACGAGAAAAAGTTACATCATGCTCGTGAGATTAGCCACTATCGGACTATGACCGCACTCTCACCAAGTCAATTGAGGCGAAGAAGAAAGAAGAAACACGGAAGGGTGTTGCGCTGCTCGGGAACAATCACAACAATCGGTGCCCGCTAGTTATTGGGAATGAATATGGTTCAAACACGAGCGTGCTAGAACAGATATCAGGAAATGTGCATTTGGATCAACTTGATGAATTTTTAGCGAGCTGGTCTAAGCATTTCCCAAATGCTCGGCGGAGCACACATCAAAAGTGCTCGGAAGTTGATCATTGGAAGAAGGAATATGTATATGGCAAGAGTCTATACAACCACGAGAAGCTCATGGAACTTAAATGCATAAATGTACTTGTTAAACAAGTGGTACATGGCGGCGTGTCATGAGCGGATGACTATATTTGCGTCAAAATTAGAAACCATCATTACTTAGTGGCGATGACATTATAATGGTTCGGTTTAATGAGTTACACCAGCTATGCCACATGAGCGCTCTAGACAAATCTCTCATCATTTGCTTTTTATGCATGCGTGATTCTTTCTTTTAATAATCTCACTCTAGCATATGTATATGTATAAGTAATTATCCTCACACTAGCTAGCATGTCTATACATATCGAGAGACATGATGAGAGACCTCCTGCGTAAAGCGACAAGAACATTGGTTTCGTTGATCCATATATCGTATTCAAGGACCCAAACACTCCCTACGATCAATGGAGACCTCAAGCGGAGAGGAATTTCGGAGGTTCTTGATCAACCAAAGAACAAAAGATTTATACTCTTCCCTACAACTTTGGGTGAGTGTTGTTATCGTGTGCACATTTTACTTTACTTACTCAATCCAACATAAAGATATATATGTTGACTCTATAAACAAATCAGACTTTCCTTTGGATCTTGATTGTCTTGATCTCTCAAGCGGTCATTTGCTAATCTATGACTCGTTGAAAACGCGCAGAAGATTACCAAGATATGATAGACATTATCCGGGGTAACCCGATCTTTAAATATTTATTCTGCTCTTTAACTCTGCAATAGTTAATTAACGATCAATTATTAGGCGGGGTTTGGGCTTGGTTAGATTCGGCTACCGTCCAGGATCTGAAAGCGCCACTTCTGATCCCACATTTCGGGTGTAAGTTGTACTAGCTCCCGCATCTTTACCTTATCATGCTTGACTCACGCGGGATAGCGAGTAATCTTTTTATATCGTACTGATGGATTCTCTGGCGGCCACTAGGCAACAATTTGTGTGGATACTACGTTTGCGAGTTCCTCACGGTGTATGCAAAAAGAACCCATCTGAGATGCGAAAGAAATGCGTAACAAGTATATATAATAAATCCATTTTATTTATTTGTTGCTATTAAATAAATCTTATGTATATTAATACTTCTTTCGTTTAATGCAAATTGAAGGAGATATGGTTGAAGGAGCAGGTGTTGGATATGGACCGCCTCAAAGGAATTCAAGAGACAATCGCGGGATTTCTTAATGAGCATGTCCTCAAGCTTGACACCGAGTTCTACTTTAACCAGATGAACAATTGAAGCCAAACCGGGACGAACATTTGTATGACATTTAAGTGGAGGACAACATTTGTGTTGTAAATACCAAGGATGCATGAATAATGTTGTAAATTTTATGTGCATATATATATATATATTATACATATATATAGCTCCATAATATATATAGTTTCATACTTTATTTGTGTGTAATAATGTTCCAAACTAAATTATATGTGCGTATACATATATTAGCGTGAAGAATCGCATTTGAAAACCTAATGTAATTGTAAAACCAAAATCAATAATGAATTGAAATGGAAACAAAAAAAAAAAAAAACACCTTTAGTCGGTTGGTAATACCATCCAAGGATTAAAAGGCCAGCCCATGTGTGACCAGTGAGGACCTTTTAGTCGGTTGGTATTACCAAGGGACTAAAATCGACCTTTAGTCCAGACCTAGGACCGGGACTAAGAGTGATTTATTAGTCGATTTCCTAGTCACGGCTCTATACTTAGGGACTAGAGGCCTTTAGAGGCGGGACCAAAAGGTCTGTTTTGTAGTAGTGAATCGTTCAAAAAAATTAGTTGTATCCGTCGATAAGACCTGCATGGAGTTATCAGTTAAGATCGCAAATGAATTGGTAGAGCTATTAGTCTCTACGATTAGCTATTATCTACATGCACAACGTACTTTGTCTACAAATTCTATGTGGTTCAAGGGTCACTTTGACCGCAAATTTTCTCTGACTGGTCAGATGAAACCAGTAACGTGGCCTGACAAATGTTCTTACATATCCGAGTAAGCCCGGAGTTCCGAATTTGCAATAGACCAAAATAGCGTCTTCCCACGAGAGTACGGGTTTCCAAAAATGAACAGTGGTACCGAGTAGCAGTACGTCTGGAAAATTAATACAGCAGCAGTAGCCATACCGTACCCGTACGATCCAAAACCACTCCAACCAACTGGCATACGCACGACGAATACGGAGGGTGTTAGTGAAACAAAGTTATCACGAGGTGAGCTAACAAACACACATTTAAATATCACGTGCAATCCAAATTGATACATAAATGACGAGGAACAAGGTTAAAAATAGGAAATACATTAAATGTAGTATCTTAATAATAGAAAGTGAGTTTCGAAAACAAAAAAATATACACAAGTAGCAATCTTAAGAACAAAATTAACTAGATTTATTATGCAAATACTGACAAAGGTATTATGAGGATATCAAGAGCACGACGAGCGGAACTAGTGCTCCAACCCCCTTGCGCCCTATGGTGGATCCACCGCTGACTCCACCATTGGAGTCGGAAAAGATTTATTGCTGCCTTGAATGAGCTGATCGAGCGTCTGTACCCCCTCTCGTAGCATCTGGAGTCGCCGCCTCTTCGGTACTCTCTGCACCTTAGCGTCTGTACACCACCCTCCAAATCTCTCCTTTTAGACAAAGCAACAGCCTATCGATACAATAATACATCCATAACCCCTTATAGATTGACATAATCATTCCATTATATTAATGTACTCCCTCTGCTTAGAAATACAAGTTCAGAAATATATGACGTTTTAGAAAGCGTGTGGTTAATCTTCCTTTACTTTAACCACTAATATATATATATATATATATATATATATATATATATATATATATATATATATATATATATATAGGGCCGCTTTTCGTACTCAGGAATACATACTCCCTTCAAATATACCCTTAAGCGAGCGTATTATACTTCTTTATCATTTTCAATATACTTAAATATCAATTATAAGATACTCCAATGCGACTTGATTGAAAAAATTTCATTGGAGTCTTTTATTTTTTGCTATATACCCTTTTTTCATATATAAAAAGTATATACATAAATTTTGCTATAAAAATGGACTTTAACGATTTTTTTTCATAGAACTCACTTTAGAGTATCTTATAATCATTATTGGAGTATATTCAAATAGATAAAGAGGTATCATCATACAATTTAAGTTGTATATGAGAAGTGAATATGTACTCGAGTGGTACCATACCATTTTCCTATATATATATATATATATATACTATTTGTATTAGTCATGTGAAAATGGTATCACTAGATTAATCATGAAAAAAACATAATATAATACTTTTATATTATTTTATGAATATATTCATATAAAAAGTAATAATTAAAGTTGCATGTTAAAAGCTATGTGATGTTTAAAACGTCGTATAATAATCATCCTTTATAGTTCGCATGCAGTAGCAGCCGCTGCATGTGGACCCGACCGCTCTGATAGCATTTCAGGGTCCCACGTGCAGGATTAGTCCGTACGCATTGCAAACTACTATATAATTTGAGTTGGAAGCATCCGGGCTGCATGGGAGTTCGTTGGGCCAGGTGAGGTGACACATGGATCGTACTACTAATTTTAGTACTAGTAGCAAACCGAAATGTTTTTATTTTTGCTATTAAAAAAAATACGGTACGTGTAGTATACTACTCCTAGACATTTCGGAATTGAGGTCACCCGTGACGCCATTGCGGCTAGCTACACGTGCAGGGCCATGATTAGCGTGTATTATATATCGCTAGCTGCCAGCTTAGCTTCTTCTTTCGGTAAGTACACTCCCAGTAGGGAGTACATAATATTAACTAATCTGATTAATTAATTAATTAATCAGTTAAAGATCCGTGACAGTTGCTCGGCAGGTCAGAAGCGTCTGCTTTGTCTACGGATTCGAGTTGTATATTGGCCTCTGAATCTTATCATACCAGAAATAAAGTTATATAATATTAACTAATCTGCTTAATTATTTCATTAATTAATCAGTCAAAGATGCCGTGACAGTTGCTCGGCGGAGTCCAGAAGCGTCTGCGTCTGCTTGGTCTACGGATTCGAGCTGTATATTGGCCTCTGAATCTTATCATACCAGAAATAAAGTTGTCCTGTCGCATGCCGTGTCGAAATCTCAAGGGATTATGATTCTACGTTGGAGGGTAAAGGCATATGATAAACTGTACCCTATACTAGGATCAGTGGCGTAAGAGGCTTGGCCTCGGCCAGCCCAGCCGAAACACTGGGCCTTGGCTTATCACATAAGAATCTCTAGGGGTGGAAATGGGTAAAGGACAATCTGTTTTATCCGATATTCGTATCCGAGAAAACGTAAATGTGGTAAGTAAAATCCGCATTCGAATAGTATGCATATCCGTATTCGGTGTTATTCGTATCCGGGAAAAAAATAGATAGTATTAAGTATCCGTATTGATTGTTATTATTATCAGGAAAAAACCGGATAGTATCGAAAAAACAAATACTATCGAGAAAAGCGAATATGAATACTATCTGTTTTGTCCGGATCACGAATCTGAATACTATTTGATCTACCGAGATTTGTCGCAAAAGTTGTAGGATATTCGCATTCGACCAAATTGAGTACATATTCGATTCGAATTCGTATTCGTTACGACATTCGATTCGTATTCGAGAATGTTCGAATTTGTATTCGTATTCGTATTCGTTTAAAAAATAGGGATTCGTATTTGTATTTGTATTCGTTTTGAAAATAGGAATTCGTATTCGTATTCGGGACTATTCGATTCGTATTCGATCCGTTTCCACCCCTAAGAATCTCTATAAAATCAACAAGCAATTTTGATCTAAGCCGAGGTCTAGATCCGTCCCTGATTAGGATCGTCTCTCAACTGTCCGATCTAAAGTTCTACGGTTCACATCGAGTGCTACAATACAATTTATTTTGCACAATAAAACGGGCACCGTGCTACGGTGAATACTATGGTACTAGAAAACGATTCGATCTACGAACGTCGTGCTACGACGATTACCTTTTGATCCGAGTAGAGTAGGCTTAGAGGTAGGTCGGAGTCAATCGTGCAGATAACGTATTGACGAACCGTCGCTGATGAGTGCAGTTCGAATGATCACCTCGTAGAGAAGTGTAGAATCGCTTAGAACAATGCAAGAACACAAATACATAATAGTAGATTGAACAGAGAGATATGGGGGACTTCTTGCTTCTCTTTATTCCTTCATCAAGCAATCAGTCTTTTACAATGAATAACACCCTCTATTTATAGGCTAGAGACCTACTGGGATTTTGGATGGGGCGCCCACCTATGGGCCGGTTGCTGGGCCGAGTCCATGGTTTCCCAACACTCCCACTTGGGCACCCATCCTCATATGTTCATACCTCATCAAAACTCCATAAAAACCCAGTGGGAAAAATTTGGAGAAAGAATACATGACACACGTTCTGCTGCGTTGCACAAATTGCCTCATTAAAAATCTTAGCCGAGAAACTTCAGGAAAAACTCGTCAAGGGAAAAGGAGTACAATCCACCCAATTTCATTTAATCTCCAGGATTTACTCTTTTGGTACTCGATCTTCGTAATCAAGTTTCAATAATGAGTTCGTGAAGATTCTCCCCAGATTACGCACTTCTCTAAGTCTCGTCATTCCAATTCCGTATGCACCTTTCAAAGCTAGATCTTTGGAAGTGACTTAGTGAATAAATCGCTAGATTTTCACATGACTTAGTATGCAGTACTTTAATTTTGTCCATCTTTTGCAATTCATGAGTATAGAAGAACTTAGGGGTTGATATGCTTTGTGAGATGACTTTTCACATAACTCATCTGCACTTGTGCAACACAAGCTGCATTATATTCATAGATAATAGTAGGGGGTTGCGTGGTATTCAATCCATACGACTACTGGATGTGGTGAATCATCCGCCGAAGCTAAACACATTCTCATGAAGCCTCATACAGTGCTATCATTTCTGAGTGGTTCGTCGAAGTCGATACAAGACATTGTTTAGACGATTTATATGGAATTGCAATTCCACCACATATGAATACATAGCCTATTTGCGACTTGGCTGTATGCGGGTCCAACAGGTACTCGGCATCTGTATAGCCAGTCATATTCAGGTCTTAGTTCTTTCTGTAGAACAATTCTTTGCTTCCTTGGAGGTATCAGAAGATGTCCTTTATCCCCTGCCAATGCCTTTTAGTAGGTTATGTACTATACCTTTTTAGTAGGTTTACGACAAATGCAATGCCCGATCTATTGCACTTAAGTATGGGAATTCCGGTCCCAAGACTTCCTCCCCCTCTTGTCTAGGTCTGTACGGATCCTTATCTTACTGCAAGGATCTCCCGACCATTGGCACTTTCGAAGGATATGCCTTTTCAAAGCTGAACCTTTCTAGCACCTTCTGAGTGTAGGTTGACTGATGCACTAAAATCCCTTCAGGGGCATGCTCAAGCTGCAAGCCTAGGCAATATTTGGTTTTACCCAAATATTTCATTTTGAACTCCGACTTCAGGTAAGAGCTTACTTCCTTAATTTCTTCCAGGGTTCTGATGACATTCAAATCATCTTCAAACACTGAGATTATACAAAATTCATTCTGGGATCGTCATTATAAATACGGGGACAATTCTCATTGTTAGTGTAGCCTTTCTGGCATAGAAAGTAAACTTTAGCGATTATACCACATCCTACGATTGCTTAAGTAATGCACGGTGACTTTACGGGTTTCACACTATCTGATTTCCATTTGCTTTGTCTTGGTTCGAGATAGGGATACATTCAGGTACATTCATATAAACTTCCGAATCTAAATTTCCATAAAGTTATGCAGTTACCACATCCATCAATTTTATTTCTAAATTCAAGTTCACTGTCATTGAGATTAAATATCTAAAGGTAGTTCCGTACATGACCGGGGAATAGGTTTCTTCATAATCAACTTCTGGACATTGAGTGAAACCTTGTGCAACAAGCCTTTCTTATTTTCATTTTTCTTTTGAACAAATACCCACTTATACCCTACGGGGTGCACATGGGGAGGCGTGCGGCCTACATACCCAAACACCTCTCTTTTATTCAGAGACAATAATTCTATTTCTATTGCCTTCTTCCAATCTGATCTATTCAGCGAGCGATGTAGGCTCTGGATAAAAATCGATGATTGTGGCAATTTTCTTTGCAAAGTAAATGTCGACATCGGCTATTGTCTTATGCATAGATTCTCCCATGGTCACATAATTTATAGCTATTTCTTCATGGGACGATTCTTCTAATGTTTCTACTTGCTCACCACTGCTTCCAATTGCGGGGGCAAGTCCCTTTAGTTTTTCAGCTCCGATGTGTGCGCACACATCCATGCTGATATCTCCCTTCATGGGGATGTTTAAATCCGGTATGCATTTCTGAAGGTTTCATACTAGTGCCAGGTCTTAACTGGCCCCCTTTTGGTTATGGAGAACTTCGGTGATCGGTTATGTCATGTCTTTCTTATCCTTTTTCACTAGGCGTCCCCGGACCCCGGTTACTTCGGATTCGAGGGGCTAGAGTTCTCGTCCTTTCTGAGGCCTTAGGACGGGATTAGGGATACCTTCATCAGTATTTCAACCCTCTCCGGTGCATTACGTACATGCATATACGACTTAGTCACGCTCTTCAAATCACCAAAGTGGTTAGGCAGTTGATTCGCTAATGTTTGCAAATCAATTATCTTTTGGACTTCAATTATCTTCTGGACTTCAATTATCTTCTAGACTTCAATTATCTTCTAGACTTCTCTGTTTCCCGACATTTTCATCAAGGGGTTGATTTTCTCCCCTAATGACGGGAAACTATCATCATCCAATATAATATCAACGAATCGGGCAGTATGCAAATCTCTCGTCACAGGGTCCAAATACCTGATTGTGAAGTCTCATAACCAACGTATATCCCAGACTTTCGAAGAAGGTCCATTGCAGTTCGCTGTGGTGGTGGTATAGGTACGTAAACTTTTCAACCAAATCTTCAAAGATGAGAAATTTTCAGTGCTGACCCATGCACTAGTTGTATAGGTGAATGGATGTTATATGCCGACAGTCTAAAATTGATGAGAGTTACTGCGTGCAGGACTGAATGTCCCCCAACATGTAGTTGGTAAATTACAATTCCTCAAAGTGGTCAGACAATAAATTTAATCCTTTTAATTAATGGCTCTGCTAGGCCATTCTAGGTGTGGACATACGGTATATATGGAATGCTCAACATTAATTCCCATTTTCATGCAATAATCATCAAATGTATTTGAAGTAAATTCTCTAGCGCTGTCCATTCTGATGGACTTCACATGATGATCTGGAAAATTATTTTTCAATTTTAATTATCTGCGAGACTAGCTTTGCAAAAGCATAGTTTCTCGTAGACAATAAACAAACGTGGGACCATTTCGCGGAAGTATCGATGAGCACCGTAAAATACCTACATGACCTGACGGGAATGTTGTATAGGACATAAATGTCTCCTGGATACGATCCGGGGAATGCGAGGACTTCATTCTTAGCTTTATGAGTAGAAGGTCGGTAATTAATTTCCCGGTGGCACATATGGGGTACACAAAATCTTTCTGATTTGGAAAATTCTTTACATTGATATTATATCCCTGTGAATTGTTAATTATATTTCTCATCCTCCTAAGGCCTGGGTGGCATAATCTATCATACCGGAGATAGAAAAGTTTAGAGCTTGTAAATACGGTTTTAGGGCAGTATAGGCTGCAGGTGCCTTAATATTAGTGTAGTATAGCCCAATTTCATATGAAGAAATGCGTTCTAATACCATTTTCTACTTTCTTCACGCTTTGTAATGAGCAGGTATTTCTTACCATACTCTTTTTCAGTCTCTACGTGGAACCGTGCTATCTCTACGTGGAAACCGTTAGCACGAATATTCTTGAGAGTTATATTCGATTCTGGGTACAACAAGGCTTCTTTAATGACCAGAGTTGTGCCAATCGGGGGTATAATTGTGACCCTTTCTGAGCCTATTATACAAGTATCGCTGCCTGCGATTATCGCAAGATTACCAGCATTCTTGCTGATTGACTGAAAGATTTCATCAATCTCAAGGTGGTATTCATTGTGCCACTATCCTGCTAAGCACACTTCATCCATAGAGCGCCACACGCATTCTAATATAATGTACTTTATTAATATGCAGCAGAAAGCAAGCAATACATAAATAAAATACTTCATATATCAAAACATAACTTGCTATTATAAATATGAGAAAATAAGCCTTGCGGGACTCATCATAAGAATTTAATGCTTTGCTCTCCTAGAGCTTACAACCATTATTCAAAGTTTCATCGCAATCACAAACTACAAGTGACTATAAAAGGATCTGAGTGCAATGCGTGCACCAGATTGAATCAGCGAAGTATGTAGAAACTTTTGCCTGAATCGCTTCATGGCGATCTTCTCCTCTTGGGCAACTTCTGTTGTGGCCATTGCGATGTCAAAGGAGGGTGATAGGGAACACTCTTTGGGCATCACATCCATGAGTGCAACTAATGGTCGTGGATCCTCTGTGACTGCAATGGCGAGGTGTGCTTTATGCTGTCCTTTGCCCTTCTTCTTAGACTGGTAAGCATCAATAACGTGATGTGACCCACAACCTTACCCTTCTTGCCCCTCTTCTTCATGAGAGGCTTCCTCATCTTGTAGCTACTAGCATTGACTTCATAGTTGACATTCCTACTAGGCTGCTATGAGATTTAGTTTTTCCTTAGAACATTATCTTGAGCTTTCACAACTTGCATGTCGTCAATCAATTTGGCATACTCATTGTAGCCGTCTTGATGATAGTTCGCGTCTTGGATTACCGTATTTGGGTAAAAGGTAGAGAGTCTTATCAATCTTGACTTATCGTGATTACCTTATCACGAAATTGAAAATGGTACAAATTTTGGCCATGCGAGGCGACTCTCTCGAACACGGTTTGTGATGCCGGTCATCTACATATTCATTCAAAAGTTCATAAGATTCTTCTGCGGTAATTTGCATAAAAATGGTTGCAAAATTATCATAATGCTCTTGAACTCCTAGTTAAGTGATCAAAATATTTTTCTATGTATTTTCATGATTTACTACTATTTTCATTAATTAAAAGTAATATAAACAATCACACATAATCAAAGCGATAAATACAATACATAAATTGCATAGAAATAATAATAATAATAACAAAGTTAAATATGCTTCAAATGCTAAAACCGATTCAAAATTAGAATTCCCAAGGCTCTTTTCTACTAGAGTATGAATTTTCGGCGAATTCTGCAATTTTCAGGGGCTAAAACGTTAATTTTTAGTTTTGAGATTTTTTTGCAATTTTCCAATTTCTGAGGGGTTTTCCACAAAATTTCCTTATATGCGAAAAATTTCTTGTAATTTTCAGAATTCCGAGGGCCTATTTTGCAAATTTTGGGATTTTCTTTTCCTTCCTTTTTTTTTCCTTTCTTTTCCGGTCGGGCCAATTCTCACGGCCCATTGGGCTGTCAAGACCCTAGCTTCTTTGGTAGCTTTCTTGGGCCCTACAGTAGGAGCTAAAGGTCCCCATAGGGTTTTCTGCCCCATTCAAAGCGGGCGACATTTGCATATGTCTTGCGCGTCTTGAGTGGCCTTGGCGTCTTGGTTATTTAGGCCAGTGGCGGGAGGCGGCCTGCAAATCTTGTGAAGCTAAGGTGGCCAGGGCAGTGGCGCATCTGGCATTGTTAGTGCCGCATCTTGGTAGCGTGGTGGAACCCATCTGGCGGTTTAGGTGCACGATCGGTGGTGTCTGCGGCTAGTGTGGGCGCATCTCGAGGTAGCGACGTGGTGGTCGTCTTGAGACAGCGTCTGCTCTTCTTGCAGCGTTGCGAGTGGCGGATGGGCGGGGCCAAGCGGTTGTGTGGCCCGCGCCATGTGGGCCCTCCGGGGCGAGGCGGTAGTTGCGCTGTCAGGCGGTGTCGTGGTCGTGTGTAGGTGAACCACCTTACAGTGGCGCGCGCGAAATAGCTTCGTCGCGAGGCGGCGTCGGGGTAGCGGTGGTGTGCGGGGCGCGGCGGGCGGCGTGTGGCGACTTCTGGCGTGGCATAGGTTGGCCTTGGCCAAGCTGCTCGTCGGGGCAGTCGCGTGGCAGCGACAGCCGGCAGCCAGAACCGCCAGCCGGCGGCAAGAGTGGTCAGCGTGTTCGTCGGCCGGGCGGCCGCGGCCGTCGCGTGGGGCCCCGTCGCGGTGGCGTTGGCCTGAGGTAGGCTGCGTGGGCGCGGTGTCGAGCCAGCGGTGGCTTGCCCGTGCTGGGGCCGGTGCCCTTTTTTTCTTGCTTTCTTGCTTTCGGATTGTGTACGAGCAATGCGACGACGGTGCACATAGGGGAGTGGTGGCTGCGTGGCTTTGGGCCGATGGTGCGAGCGCAGGAGGCGCAGCGGTGCGTCTTCGAGACGACAGCGTGGGTGCGACTTCGAGCGTGCGGCTGCTGCATGCTGGCGACGCGTCGGGTGCTCGAAGTGGTGCGTGGCCGTCAAAGTAAGCGAACTGTCTGTGAGCTCTCACGTCTTGGCATGGTATTTGGCGGCTTTGGGTCGACAAAATTCTTTTCCTTTTTCTGTTCACTATTCATCCAATCCGATCTACAATGCAATCAACATCCAATCTTTCATGCAATCTACCAATCGGCTTGGCCGACGACTTCAAGTCAGCTCACGGTAGATTAGAGCAGATTTGCACCGTAGAAAAAACTCGAGAAAGCCAAATTTGGAGAATTGAAAGTGATCTAGAAAACGATTCGATCTACGAGCGTCATGCTTTGACGGTTACCTTTTGATCCGAGTAGAGTAGGCCTAGAGGTAGGCCAGAGTCGATCGTGCTAATAACGTGTTGAGGCGTAAGCTAGCGAGTCGGTCAGAATGATCGCCATGAACAAGCGTAGAATCGCTTAGAATAATACAAGAACACAAATCTGAAATAGTAGATTGAACGGGGTTTGAAATCTCGTCCGTGTAACCGCTTCTGGAGAGGGCCGGATCTGGGATCGTGGGTTTTCAAATCAAATTCAAAATTTCAAATTTGAATGGTTTTTAATCAGTTGAGCAATTTCATCGAAAAAAAGCTGGATTTGACCGTGTAGGACCGATGGCCGGTGGTTACTGTCTGGGTGGTGGCGGGATCCATCGGTTAGGGTATTCAAACCTTGGATTGAATCTGAAATATAGGGGACTTCTGGCTTCTCTTTATTACTTTATCGAGCGATCAGCTTTTTACAATGAATAGCACCCTCTATTTATAGACTAGAGAACCCACTAGGGTTTTAGATGGGGTGCCCACCTATGGACCGGCTGCTAGACCGAGCCCATAGTTTTCCAACATACAGTATCCCTACAGTACTACTGCAGACAATCCGGAGGTAAAGCAAAATTTCAGACAAATATTACTGCACATGGGCACATCCGCGTGTGCATGTTTTGGGCTTGGGCCTAATTCGGCCTTGGTTCTGATGGGTAGCGAGTGGCCCATTTTACCCTACCATGGAAGCCCGTTTTCTCAAAGCCCACGAATTACAAGTGAGGCCCAACAAAGAGAGATACATAAGGATACTTTCTACTTTTCTGGCTCACCGTGTGAACATTGCTTTTGGACTGTCAGCTAAGTCCCAACAAATTAGGTAAGATTGAAGAAATTAAACCTGTTATTTTGCTGCTACTTAACTTATGCAAAGGTTTTGCATTGCTCCTCTAATCTGAATGCTCACGAGCAGCCACCATGCTTGCATCTTTTATGTTGCTTGCAGAGAGAACTTATCCAGCTGAGCCACTAGGGATGAGAAATGAGGCTAGCTAGCTATATAGATCTATATGCATGCATGGATTAACATTATCTCGAATATATTCTCTGCATAAAGATTATCTTTGAAAGGTTCTAGTTGGATCACGAAAGATGAGCCCTCCGCCACTACTCTGAGCAGACCTTTGGTCCGGGTCTAAGGGCCTCTAGTCCGGTTATAGGCGGGACTAGGAAATCGGGACTAAATGTCTCACCTTTAGTCCGGGTCCAGAGCGGGACTAAAGGCCGACCTTTAGTCGGTTGTAATCTTGGACTAAGGCCGACTTAGTCGGTTGGTAAAATCTTCTTAGGACTAAAAAGGTCATTGAAATTTGAGTGAGGTGGCCCTTTTAATCGGTTGGTATTACCAGCAAGGGACTAAAATATTTTTTTCTTTTTGTTTCCATTTCAATTCATTATTGATTTTGGTTTTACAATTACATTAGGTTTTCAAATCGTATTCTTATTTGCTAATATATGTATCGCCCACATATAATTTAGTTTGGAACATTATTACACACAAATAAAGTATGAAACTATATATATTATGGAGCTATATATATATATATATATATATATATATATATATATATATATATATATATATATGCACATAAAATTTACAACATTATTCATGCATCCTTGGTATTTACAACACAAATGTTGTCCTCCACTTAAATGTCATACAAATGTTAAATCTGGTTTGGCTTCAATTGTTCATCTGGTTAAAGTAGAACTTCGGTCTTGGGCTTGAGGACATGCTCATTAAGAAATCTGCGATTGTCTCTTGAATTCCTTTGAGGCGGTCCATATCAACACTGTTCCTTCAACCATATCTCCTTCAATTTGCATTAAGCGAAAAAGTATTAATATACATAAGATTTATTTAATAGCAACAAATAAATAAAATGGATTTATTATATATACTTATTCACGTGCTTTACGCATCTGTAGATGGGTTCTTTTTGCATACACAGTGAGGAACTTCATAAGCGTAGTATCCACACAAATTGTTGCTGGTGGTGTAGTAGAACCCAGCATGCGATATAAAAGATTACTCTCGTCATCCGTAGCGTGGTGAAGCATGATAAGGTAAAGATCGCGGGAGCTAGTACAACTTACATCCGATCGGTGTGGATCGAAGTGGCGCTTTCGGATCCGGACGGTGTAGTGAGCGAACCAAGCCCAAACCACCTTAATAATTGGATCGTTAATTAACTATTGCGAGTTAAAAAGCGAGGAATAAATATTTAAAGATCGAAGTTACCTGGATAATGTCTATCATATCTTGGTAATCTTCTGCGGTTTTCTCAACGAGTCATAGATTAGCAAATGACCGTCGGAGAGATCGAAGACAATCGTTATCGATGAAAATTGCATTTGTTTATAGAGTCAACATATATATCTTTATGTTGGATTGAGTAAGTAAAGTAAAATGTGCACCACGATAACAACACTCACCCAAAGTTGTAGGGAAGAGTATAAATCTTTTGCTCTTTTGGTTGATCAAGAACCTCAGGAAATTCCTCTCGTTTGAGGTCTCCATTGATCGTAGGGAGTGTTTGGGTCCTTGAATCGATATATGGATCAATGAAACCAATGTTCTTGTCGTTTCTCGTGTGAGGTCTCTCATCATGTCTCTGCATATGTATAGACATGCTAGCTAGTGTGAGGATAATTACTTATACATATACATATGCTAGAGTGAGATTATTAAAAGAAAGAATCACGTCTGAGACAAAAGCGGTGATGAGAGATTTGTCTAGGCGTTCATGTGGCATAGTGGTGTAACTCATTAAAGCGAACCATTATAATGTCGCCATACGGAAGTAATGATGGTTTCTAATTTTAGCGCAAATATAGTCATCAGCTTTTACTGCGACCGCCGCCATGTACCACTTGTTTAACAAGTACATTTCGTCTGAAGTTCCATGAGCTTCTCGGGGTTGTATAGACTCTTGCCATATACATATTCCTTCTTCCATGATCAACTTAGGAGCACTTTTGATGTGTGCTCATGAACATTGAAATGCTTAGACCGATTTCATGAAAAATTCATCAAGTTGATCCAAATGCACATTTCGGATATCTGTTCTATGCGTTAGTGTTTGAACCATATTCATTCCCAATAACTAAGCGGGGGCGCGATTGTTGTGATTGTTCCCAGTTGTGCAACACCCTTCCGTGCTCTCTTCTCTTTCTTCTTCGCCTCCTCAATTGACTTCGTGAGAGTGCGGTCATAGTCGATAGTGGCGAATCCTTACGAGCATGGCGTAACTTTTCTCGTGGCGTCCACCCTTTGCCTTAGAACTTACGGGCGTCTGAAGCGATCGGCTTCTCGGGGTTTCGCCGCTTCACTTTTAGCCTTGACTTTGTGAGAAAGTCACATCTGTTTCCTTTGAAGCATCTATTTCCTCGGCGATCTTCTCATAGGAAAGTTTAAATGCGTCTTAGAAATAGTGGTGTTCTCCCTAAGGCTTTCTTCTTGGCGGTGGGGCAGCGGCGCCGTTTGTGGTGCGCCTCTTCTTTGGAGGGCGGCGGTGTCGGCGTTGGAGCCCGCCGTGGAAGCGATGGCGGCGGTGGCGGCGTTGGAGCCAGCAAGTGGAAGCGATGGAAGCGGCCGGTGGCGGCGATGGGCGGCGGTGGGGATCTGGCCGTGTCTTCCACTTCATTGTCATCGCGCATCTTTGTGACGGTGGTGAATGGATAATTGGACTTAGGTTGGGGAGGTTTCTTTGTGAAAACAACGTGGTATGAGTAAACCGTTATTTAAGCCAATACATAATTAGTGAAAAAATGTTTACGTTCACTTTCATCGCACCTAGGGTTAGGTTGTTGAGGAGGAGGAGGTGGCGCCCTAGGAATAATGATATAGCGCTTGCGCCAACATATGAATGTCTTCTCGCTTCTCCTAAAGTCTTCTCCCCATCACCTCCTTCAATGTCAAGAGGCACATTGCTATTACCTTTCACAACTCTATCCACAGAGGCGCTAGCATATCCGGGAGGTATTAATGCCCCATGGCATCTTGGTGTCTTCGTAGGGTCGTCTGAGATACAACACCGATAGCCACCATGGTGTGGCATTCCCATTGGAATGTGCGGCTCACATGTCGTGAGAGGATCGGTGATGTCATCCACGGGAAGCCTTGACCTGCGTCATGTTGAATCACTTGGCACCTCAGGTAGGCATAGCCCTTTTCAAGCGATTAGGGGGTGATGTTGACTCCGGCTCGTCTGATTTGCCTTTGGATGGAACTTCTTGCTATCTGCACTTGCCTTTTGATTTCCTCATTCATTTTGGCTTCAAGTGCTTTTCTCGCTCTCTTGCTTCACGAGCCACTTCCGTGACTCAAGAACCATTTCCTCCATCCTGCGCATCCGCTCTGCCTCCTCGTACTTCTTTCTCTGGCGGCTTCTATAGGTGGCTTTGTCTTTAGGAAGGCATGCTCCCACGACACCTCCCCATAGCCTCTTGTTAGCCCAGTGTTGATACTCTCCGGGCGTATGTCGGCTCATCCTTATCTCTGTTAGGTGCCACTGCCACTCTCGTAAGCCTCGAGCATAAGCAAATCTTTGGTTTGCTCTTTGGAGTTTTCGCCATACACTATCTTTCAGGTCTCTAGGTCGAGCTTCCCCATGACCGAAAAACCAATACTTGGCGCTTCGGGCAGTTGATTGATTACAGTTCGATCCTTGGCAAGAATCTCCCGTTCCATTCTTTCCCACTTAGGAATGGCACTCCTGTAGCCACCTGATCCCAAGTGATGGTGGTATTGCTTTTGTCGGGCATTCTGTTGGTTCCTTCTCACCGTGCCTCACCCTCTTCCGATGTCTTGAGCTGTACAAACTCATCCCAAAAGCGGCCTCAACAGCGTAGGCCTTAGTGTTGAAATCTGGCGTCGAGGTTCTTCACGATAAATGTGTTGTACAATTTCTTCTTCAACTCTTTGGAATTGTGTGGCCATCTTCTTCATAGCCAGTTCCTAACTCTCTCCTTCAAAGCTTCATCTTACATGTCGGCGCGAAATGTTGAAGGACATCTTGCCAAACTAGTGCCTTGTCACGATCGGAGACAAAACTAATATGAGAGCAACTTTCTTTTGCTTCCATTCACGAGCATTGATCGGGATCTGTCCCTTACAAGGTACCCCGATGGTGACAAATTTACGTGCATGTGGTCCAAGTACTTTACTGTATCCTCCTCGAATTCGAGAGAATGAACCGACCCTCAACGGCTTCTTGGACCTCGTACATTTCTACTCTTCCCGTTGTTGTCGTCGATCCGAGAGGCTACGAATGTAGAAACACAAAGATTTAAATAAATATATTTATCGACAAATGAAATTATTCGAATTTCATGTATACATAAGAGATTGTAGATAGACCTCGCTTGACATTGTCTTGCTCATCTTCATAATCGGCAAAATCTTGACTCCGTCATCTACTTCTTGATTGTTGTCATCACCTTGAATTGGGCACCTTGTAAGGCGTCATTGTTGATAATATCCATCATGGCATCGTCCATGTTGTCATTCGAATCGACCATTTACGCAAATATATGTGTAGGGCGTTAGAGCGGTTCGTGATCGGGTTATGATTTCGCATCAAGTGGCGTGCGGTTCGTGACATGCATCGACAAAGAAAAACAACATATTGATGGCAGCGTGAGCACGTGGTGCGACTCCGTAGCCGTGCCAAGCCGTAACCCGAAGAAGGATCGCGCATGCGCGGGCCTCCCGGCGATCGACGGCGATGTGCGTGCGTGCCCTTTCGTGTCGGCGTGTTGAGTTCATGGAGATGTTGATGCATGTGGGGTTCACTTTAATACCACCGTATTATCTCGGTTTAGTTTAATACCACCACACATAGGGGTGGGAATGGCTCGGTTAGGCTCAAACCGAACCTAACCTATCGTATCAATGGAGGCGAGACCAAGGTTTGGGTTCGCTCCATCTTTGCGCTATCTACATTGGACCATGCATCCATTGGTTTAACGGATCGGCCCAAATGATGAGTGTTACATATATATTTTACGAGTTCCATACATCAAAACACAGAACCAACAAACAACAATGACATATATCTTCACCAAGCAGATGAATATTAACGGAGATAAGCTACTATACATCAAAAGCAGAATCGACAAGCAGCCGCATCATATATCTACATCAAGCAGATACAATTGGCCTCTATACATGAAAGATGAAACGACATATATCTACATCAAGCGAGATACTATTGGCCTCTGTACATGAAAGATGAAACCAGAAAGTATCTACAAACGAAAGAAAAATAGCAGCGTGTATCATCATCTATCTAAAGGAAACCATACACATGTGACAAATATTCAGAAACACTGCAAGATGTAATTCCTTGGTCACGAGAACAAACAAAGTGACCCTGTAACAATGTAACTCATGGAATCAGAAAGGGCCATGTATGTATACAATCATGTAGCTCCACATCATCAATAAGACAAAAAAACCTATTCAGAGCATTGCTACTCTGCTCGTTCATCAACTAGACTAAATCAAATGTGATGATGGGTTACAAGCAAAAGGACTCGAGAACACGCAAAAACCTCACGATTTCTAGTGAGAATTAGAAGGCGAGGTATTTAGATGCGATCCGTCAAGAATCCTTCATCAAAATGATTTCTCGGCTCGATGGCGGTCACAAAAGGGCACTCTCGGGTCACCCTCATCGGCGGCGATCGGCGACCACAGGGCATTGGTGAGAGCACAAATGGAGCAGCGACCTTGCCTACAGGCTCTGAGGCTGACGGTTTGGTCGAGATGGGCGGAGACTCACCGCATCGAAGATGAGCAATGGCGGTACTTAGCGGCGTGGCGGCGGAGCCGGTGCGGAGAGAGGAATCAAGAGAGAAACAACAAGGAGGACCAAGGAAGGTGTGGCGGATGGGATTCACGGTGCTTACCGAAGCGATGCGATTCGCGACGGCGGTGCCGGGTTCGAAGAAGATGAGGCGGTTGAGGCGAACTTCGGCTCGGGGCGTTCTTTGGGTGGGCGCCACCACGGAGAGGAAGCGGCGGCTTCCGTGGCAGGCGTGGCGATGGAGAACAGCGGAGATGGGGCGCGGCGGCAAGCCGGAGATGAAAGCGCCCGATGGCGCGAGGAGACAGCGAGGCGGAAGAAGGGTGGAAGAAGGAAAAAGCCCTTTGTTGCTTAAATCTTGAGGGACCTTTAGTCGGCGGTATTACCAGCAGGGACTAAAGACCTTTAATCCGGGTGGTATCTGGACCGGGACTAAAAGTCTGAACCTTTAGTCGGGTGGTGCCACGGCAGGGACTAAAGGTTTCTTGTGAGGACATATTTTCGAGAGAACCTTTAGTCAGGTGTGTGACCTTTAGTCCGGCGTGTCTGGGCGGGACTAAAGGTCCCCTATTCGATTCATACAGTTTTTCACGAGTTTGGGTTTTGTATTAAGTTTATTTGTAAATTCTTGTTTTTTATATGCTAATTCTTGTTAAATGCATAGTAAATTAAATACTAGGCATAAATTTTTTAAAAATAATAGTTGCATTTCCTTTTATCTTATTGACATTTCAAGCGACTTTTATAGTGACAAATTGGAAGACATGCTTCACGAGAGTACATGTGTCCTTTTATCGAATAGGAATTTCATTTGAAACTATAAAAACAAGAAAAATATGATAGAAACATCTGAAGTTACAATTATTACATAAAATCTCTAATACACACTATTTATTAAACATCACTATATATCAAGCGGGCACGGTGGTGAACTTCTTCTTGACGTATGACCCTTGGTTATGATCATCTAGTAACCATGGAGTGTCCTCGGCATTTAGCGAGATGCTTGGGTCTTTGGTCTGCTTGAAGGCGGGATTCGGTCATCCCTTTCATAATCTTGACTTGTCGACTTGTCCTCAATTCCCACGATGTTTCTTTTCCTGAAAAGAACTATGTGGCGTTTTAGCTCATTGGTTGATTTGTCGTCGTTTTCCCTCTCTTGGGTTTTGTAGACATGTCTTTCACATAGAACACGATTCACATCAATGACAAGGCGAATGGTTCGTCTTTGTACCCAATATTGTTGAGGTCCTTGTTGTCATTCCATACTCCTTGTCATTGTTACCCGCCTCGGTCATCTTCACCCATTAGCCTTTGGAACAAAGGGACTTTAAAATTAGGTCGTAGTCTAGTTCCCAAATCTCCTCTATGTCGGCCATAATATGTTTGCCTCTTTCCATTTGGAGTGCATGGCATCTCTGCGGACACCCTTGTTTTGGTTCGTGCTCCTTTTATCTTGGGCTACGATTGTAAAATGTATTTCCATTTATCTCGTACCCTTTATGCGTGAGGATGTGCCACGATGGTTGCCTAGCCAACAAATCTGATTGCTCATCAATATTGTCATCACCACGACATTCTTTTACGCAACCAACGCTGAAAGTTTCCATGTGATGGCGCCTAATCCAAGCTTCATTCTTCCACGAGGCGGGATCGTAGGAACTCCTTGTGTACCTCGACATACGGCTCCACTACGGAGGAGTTTTGAAGAAGCTGTGTAGTGCGCTTTATTGAAATAATCGTCCCCGTCTGGATATATGTTTTCTTCCCTAGTGTTCCCTTTCCACTAAGTCTCCCCTCGTGTCGCGATTCAGGAACACCAATCGGGTCAAGGTCGGGAATGAAGTCAACCTGAACTCAATGACCTCCTCGTCCGTAGCCCTTGGCGATGCTTCCTTCGGCGAAACCTTTGGTGAACATATTTCTTGAGGACTCCATGAACCTCTCAAAGGGAACATGTTGTGTAGGAACAGGGACCGAGAATATTAATCTCCTTGACCGGGTGAACTAGGAGGTGTGTCATGATATTAAAGAAGGATGGAGGAACACCAACTCAAAGTGACAAGACATTGAACCACATCATTACGTAGAGTAGCTAGTTCCATTGGATTGATTGCCTTACGAGAAATTGCATTGAGGAATGCACATAGCTTCACGGTGGCGGAGCGTACATGTGGAGGTAGAATTCCTCTTAAAACAACCGGAAGCAATTGCGTCATAAGCACGTGGCGATCATGGGACTTTAAGTGTAGGAATTTCTTCTCGGCACATTTATTATCGCTTTATATTGGAGGAGAATCGAGATGGGACCTTGATCTTTGTTTAGGCATTCAAACATGCTTTCCTTCTCTTCTTTGCTAAGAGTGAAGCTAGCGAGGTCTTAAGTAATGGCGTCCATCGTCATCTTCTCTGGATCTGAGTTGTCTCGTTCTTTCATCTTGTTGCAAGTCTGTCGTGCTTGAGTGAATCCTTAGACTTTCCATACACATCCA
The DNA here is from genome assembly GCA_036346405.1 of Phyllostachys edulis. Taxonomy (NCBI): domain Eukaryota; kingdom Viridiplantae; phylum Streptophyta; class Magnoliopsida; order Poales; family Poaceae; genus Phyllostachys; species Phyllostachys edulis. Next base: position 23,425 of record JAYEVD010000605.1, read on the forward strand.
TGAATCCTAGCGAGTTCACACAAAGATTCTTTGTCGGTGCATCACGTCGTCGAGTTGCGGACCTCTAGGACTTGCCAATAGGGTAGCTCCCAAAATATGGACTTCTTCTTCCACATGGGTGCGTGTCCCTTAGCATCTTCGAACAGGTTATTTGCCTTGTCCCTTTCAAAGACTACTTGCATCCTTGACCATATCAAGTACATCCTCCCGATTCGGTTCGCGAGGCTTGGTTGGTGTTACGCCTTACCGTTAAAATGCTTGCCTTTCTTTCTTAGTTGGTGATTCATAGGAAGAAAGCAGCGATGGCCAAGGTACCGACCTTTCGACATTTTTCAAATATATCTTGTCAATGTCATCAAAACATTGTGTGCATGCATTGTATCCCTTGTTTATGCATCTGAAAGATTACTTAGAGCGGGCCAATCATTGATTATTCACGAACAACAATGCTCGCGGTCGAAGTGTTCTGTTTGTACTCATCCCACACGTACACTGGTTTGCTCCATAAGCGGGAGTTCCTCAACTAATGGCCTCGGTGAACATCGATGTCGTTGCGGGTTGCCTCGGGCCTTGGATGAGCACGGCATCATAATGAACTTCCGCTTCATGCATAACCATGGAGGAAGGTTGTAGATACATAGAAATGTGAGGCCAAGTGCTATGACTAGTGCTTTGGTCCCCAAAAGGATTCATACCATCCGTGCTTAAAGCGAACCTTAGGTTTCTTCGTCATCTGCAAACTCAGAATTCTCTGTCTATTGCTCTCCTTTGGGACCCATCGGTGAGGTGTCTCAACATGTTGTCTACCTTACGGTCTTCTTTGTGCCATCGCGACAACTTTGCATGGTCCTTGTTTATGAGCAGACGTTTGAGCGTGGTATTATAGGAGCATACCACATAACCTTGGCGAGGATTTTCTTCTGGGGCGTTCTTCGCCCTCAACATCGCCGAGGTCATCTCGCTTTGATCTTATACTGCGGACGCTTTGCATACGGGGCATTCATCCAAATTCTCGTAGTCCTTGCCACGATCTGAGGATGCGATCATTAGGACATGCATGTATCTTACGGATTTCTAATCCCAAAGGCGAGACGACTGTTTTGCTTCGTGCGTAGTGGCGGGCAATTCGTTGAAGCCGGAAGCATCTTTTTTGGATCTTGATAATTGCCCAAATGCCTTGTCGGATACACCATTACATGCCTTCCATTGTAGCAACTCGATGTTGTACCCAACTTTTTTGCCCATCTTGGGCGGACGGGTATAGTAATTTCTTGTGATCCTCTAGCATGCGGTCAAACTTAGCCTTCTCCTTTTCACTTTCGCAATCTCTTTGTGCATCACGAATGACATCACCAAGAGCATCATCTTGACGAGTGTGTCTTACGCTTTGCCTCTTCTTGACTTAGCCCATTGCGGTATCATCGAAGTCACCGTATTGAGCAATAATGTCGTTAGGGTCCAATTGTTCTTCTTCACCTTCTTCCATTATAACCTGGTTTCTCCGTGCTTGGTCCAACAAATATAGTTTGGCATGAAACCGACTTCAACAAGTGTGAGTGAAGACTCCTTGAGCTAGAATATTCCTTCAAATTCTTACAGGGCACATGGATGACACATGAAACCATCAGCTTGTTTGCCTCGGCCACTCTTAAGAAATAATGCCGCCATCAATGAACTCTTTGGGCGGCGATCGACATTGTACATCCAATGGCGTGTCATCGTCTGCATTATATGACATATCACATAATTACTAAGTCAACAATCAATCCAAAAGGCAAACAATAACTAAGTGATTAAGCTAATTAAGAGATTAACTAATTACTTAATAATTAAATATTAAACTTATTTATTAAAACAAAATTAATATTTATTATTTTTACCCAAGAGGTTGGATCTGATAAGATAAGACTTATCTCATCAAACACCCTCAAAGCTTAACCTAACTAACACATGTAAAAGTCATTTTTCATTTATTTAAATAATTATTAAATAAGGTGAAAAATAAAAGTCTTCAGATTGATCCCAAAATTTTTGTACAGATAGTTCATAGCCTAATTAGATGGCAAAACAATTTTCAGAATTTTTGGATCATTAATTTAGCCTACAAAATTCATGGAATAATAATTAAATAAATAAGCATAAAATAGGTATAAATTCAACTTTGTCCAAATAGTCTTAAAATTTTTATATGGACTGTTCACAGTGTAACTTAGTGGAAAAACAAATTTCATGATTTTTGGAAATTTATTGTGGCCTACAAAAATCATGAAAGTTCCATTTATGAATTAATTGGCAATTTTATAACATATAAAAATTATTCAAATTTCACATTTCATATTTTTCATAATGGGCGGCAGGGTTAGCATCAGGAGCTTACATGAACACGCCGGTGAATACGGTTGAGTGAATGAGCAGCTCGGCGGTGGTGGCAATGGCGGCGTGTCGGCGGCGACGGCTGGCGTTCCGCTCTGTGACGAACGCCGAAGCAGGAGTTTAAATAGAAGGGACATTTAGTCCCGGTTGGTGTTACCAACCGGGACTAAATCTCAACAACTAGTCCAGGTTGGTACTACAATCCGGGACTAAAGATTTAGTCGGATTGTAGTACCAGCAGGACTAAAGGTTGACATTTTAGTCGGTTGGTAACACCAGCCGGGACTACTTTACCACGAGCACGCCACGAGCCGTTGGGCGGGGACTTTTAGTCTGGTTGGTGTTACCAACGGGACTAAAATCTTTGGTCGGGACGCAATTTTCTCGAGACTATTGCCCGTTTGGCGATTCGACCAAAAGTGCGTTACGTAGTAGTGCGCCTATAAATAGCTCTTGAATTGCAAGCATTGCGATCGTACCCAGCTGACAAGGCAACAATGAGCTAGCTAGCTATCTTGTGAAAATATCTCTGAGTTGAAGAAGAAGAAGAAGAAGAAGAAGAAGAAGAAGAAGAGAAGAAGAGCAAGCCTTACATGGTGATAAGGGTCTAGCTCACGGTAGCCAAGGATGACTTGCTGTGTCCTCCTCACTGAAGGCTTAGCGATGAATGAGCCTTGGTGTGCGAGGTCTCATGGGCGATCTCCTTGGCTAGCTGAGTGACTCTTATCACTCATGCTAGCCTTGCATCTCGATCTGTGCATGCATTTTACGAAGAGGAAAGCGTTGGCGCATGCATGCTAGCTAGCTTCAAGTGGCGACAATGCATATACACACGGCACATCGGCGCATGCATGTCAACTTGTGCATGCTTCTGCGACATATATATACATGCAGATGCAGTCATCATATTATAGTTGTTTAACGGAATTAGCTATAGAGGATATACACTACCAGAAACAGGATATTTCCCGAGTGCCAAAAACACTCGGGAAAAGCAGACAAACACTCAGGAAATGTATTTACCGAGTGTCACACTCGGGAAAAAACACTCGGGACACATTAGTCGGGATAATAACAGTTTCCCGAGTGTTACACTCGGAAAATACAACTTTACCGAGTGCTTCGTTTTACACTCGGGAAACTTGAACACTCGGGAAAAATCGGTGAGCAGCCACGCACGCATGTGAGGAATCTTTATCGAGTGTTGACACTCGGTAATGTCTTGAAAAAACACTTTCGGGAATGTGTCAGCGTTTGGCCAAAGCGAAACCATCGAAAATTGACACTTGGCCATTTTCACGAGTGCATAAGCAACGACACTCGGAAAGCTTAAGCGAATCCATTGGAAATTGCCACGTGTCACGTTTTCAGAGTGTTGACACTCGGGAAAATTTTGTCATTGCCAGAATTAATTGTTAGAGTGTTGACACTCGGGAAAAAATGGTCCATTCTGGGAGTGCCAAAAACACTGGAAATGGAAAACACTCGGAAAGCGACAAAAAGCAATGAGAACCAATTTTTGACAAATTCATTTAAAATCCATTCCATAGCAATCAAATAATCCATCCATCCATTCCACAACAATCAAATAATCCATCCATCCATCCATCCATCCATTCCTGACAATCAAATAATCCATCCATCCATCCATTCCACAATATATGTATATATATGTATGTATAGACATCATAACGGTTCCCAAGCTCACAACATTCAAGTTCAAGTTCGAAAATGTAAGCATAAGGCATTATACATATAATGAGTTTGAAATAGTAATTTCATACTCTTATGTACATAAAACAAAAGCAAATGTCAGTACAACCATTTGCATGCACGAAATTTTACGCTTCAATCTTACGTGCACAAAAGCATCATTTTGGGAGTTCTGCAGATAGAGCAAAACTTAATATTAGTGCCATCTTACAACAAAAGTTAGGAATTGATATTACATGAAAAGATAATTAACCAAACTATTGACAAAGCAAAAAAATTCCTTTAAATCATGATGAACAACCTAATAACATAGCAAATCGAGTTAAGAACATGAAAAGCACAGTGCTAAAATGTTAAACTCAACTCTCAATATTTTGTCATTGTGAGCTGGCTGATCAACATTTATGTCTCAAGCACTTATCATCAAATTCATAGAAAGGAGTGTACATACAAATTATTATATGTTGACACATTTCAAAAAATTTATGATATATATAGAAAATTAGTTATATATGTAGCCATTTTTATCCATTTTTAGCAATCACACGATTGTGAATGTTTTCTAATATTGGTATCCTTTTAGTATATCATGAAAATAGCAAGCACACAGTGGTGGCCTCTCGGCGATGGATGTCGTGTGAACAATAGGACCCGGCATCTTGACTTGACATTAGCGATGAAAGCAATTGATCCGTAGTTCCTACATTTTCATAAGAAATCGCATTATAAGAAATTTGCGATAGCGACCAATAATTACATTGCATGTCATTTCAATGTCTTGAATCAGCAGTCATAAGAGACTAACAATATAATAATCGGTATCACGATTACTAGCAGGAGAGATAAGTGAGGCGATGGTTCCCCAAGCGGAGGACATTAAGTCGAGTCCGGTCTCGAGTGCTGCATATTTGTTTGCACATTGCCATACATTAGCCAAGTATGATATATATATATATATATATATATATATATATATATATTGGAAGAATAATTCAACCTTCTTAGAGGTGGGGTCCACTTTGTGGGAGACACGATATCTGAGCCCATGAAATACTATTGTATTCATAAAGACTATAATACCCTCGCATGTACTCATAGTGTAGCTATCCCTCAAGAGGCATTTTGGTCTTTTATGCAGGCTTGAGGAGCCTATAAATACCCCATGTATCCCTCTCTTCAAAGGGGCTTTCTTGAGCAATAAAGTATGTTCAAATTGGTGAGCCAGGAACTCCCTCTTTGGAGAGTAACCCCGATTGGCTCACCAAGCAGGAGTAGAGGCGGTCCTCTCGGACTCCCGAACACATATAAATCCTCGTGTCATTTTTACCTCGTGGGCGATGGCAGATTAGGCAGTAGGCGTCCACCCTCTCCCGTGTTTGGTTTTTACACCTACAACATTGGCTGGCCGTCAGGGGAGTCGTAGCTAATCGATGAAAGGCATGTCTCCTACCAAAAATACTCTAAGTCCACGAAATCTCCTCTGGCTCCCAAGGGCAATGATCTCATGTACGACCCATCCGCTCTTTGAAGGAGCCCCGGTGAAACACCCTAAATGGGAGATCAAGGCCATCCACCTCGGGATGGCAACGCGTCCATGCCACAGGGCTCCCCGCGCATCCTCCTCCCTTGTGCGGGTCGATGCAAAGGCTTGACCAAGGCGAGCGATTCAAGAGCACTCTTGCGACCAAAAGGCTAAGGATTACGAGGCCAACAATCACCCGGAATGCATAGCGTCCATGCGGCCTTGGCGATGATGGCTCACTCTCGGGGCTGCCCCTAGCAGCTTCTGGTTGGGGGCAGTCCCGACGTATGGATCTCGTATGGACTCTCAAGACACTTTCCTCAAGGGATTTCACCCTCGTGGTGCGTGGGCGTCACGACCTCGCGGTCTCCCTAACAAAAGTCCATGGTAGCTTGGCGTCGTCGCCTCCACCATGGCGGCTCGTGTCTCTGGCCCTAGGGCATGGCGACCACTCTCGTGGTGCGTGGGGCGTCGACCCTGCGGTCTCCCTAACAAAAGTCCATGGTGGCTTGGGCGTTCGCCGCCTCCATCATGGCGGTTCATGTCCTCTTGCCCTAGGGCATGAGCGACCACCCTCGTGGTGCATAGGGCGTACGACCTCCGCGGTCTCCCCTAGCAAAAGTCCATGGTAGCTTGGGTGTCCGTCGCCTCCACCATGGCGGCTCGTGTCCTACTGGCCCTAGGGCATGAGCGACCACTCTCGTGGTGCGTGGGGCGTACGACCCCCGCGGTCTCCCCTAACAAAAGTCCATGGTGGCTTGGGCGTTCGTCGCCTCCATCATGGTGGTTCGTGTCCTACTGGCCCTAGGGCATGAGCGACCACCCTCGTGGTGCATAGGGCGTACGACCTCCGCGGTCTCCCCTAGCAAAAGTCCAGGGTGGCTTGGGCGTCCGTCGCCTCCACCATGGCGGCTCATGTCCTACTACACTTAGGGCATGAGCGACAACTTTGGTCCTATACCAAGTTGATGGATGTGCTGAGGACTCGTCCCACTTAGACTCCAGGTCACGCGCCGAACGACCTCCGGGTCCCCACATGCATAGATCCATTGCTTCGCAAGGGTTAACCATTCTCATGCATTCTCGATCACCACAAAAAGCCCACCTACGGGGTAAAAGGGCTCCATCGCCCTCATAGTTCGGTGCCCATGACTTAGCCTCGTGGGCGCTACTGGTGTGCCCGTTACTCGCTACCGAGGGCACACATCCCCATGAGTTAGCCTCATGGGCACCTCCAAGTCCACTGGGGGCTACAACCCCTAGTGGCCATTCGGTGCCCCACGACTTAGCCTCGTGGGCGCCACTGTGCACCGTGACTTCTTGTCGGTGGCACCGTCCAAGTGCCCATGAGTTAGCCTCATGGGCACCTCTAACCCATTGGGAGCTACAACCCCTAGTGGCCATTCGGTGCCCCACGACTTAGCCTCGGGGGCGCCACCGGTGCGCCCGTGACTTGCTATCAGGGGCACACGTTCAAGATACACATGAGTTAGCCTCATGGGTGCCTCCAAGTCCACTGGGGGGCTACCACCCCTATGGGCCATTTGGTGCCCCACGACTTAGCCTCGTGGCCACCCTTCTGATATGTCCATGACTCAGTCTCATAGCTCGAATAATCTACCGTCGACCTAGCTCGAATATTGATCAAGGACCATCATGCTCGCATAAGGCTATCACCTCAAAGATCTTAGTATCTAAAGTGAATGGACTCTACTTGTCCCACTGCAATGACTTCGATCAATGCTCATGTCGAACGAATGTTATCTTGCTACAAGAAATAAGTGTTGATCATCCTCTCTTTTCCACAGAGACGCTCGTGTTATCTACCTGTCCCTGCAACGTTTCTAGATCGAACTGTGATGATTTTGAGGAGTTCTACTTCGACAACTCTCATCAAGCCGCGGAGCAGGACGAGGACAACTTCGCCTACGAAGGCTTCGCATGCTTCGCTTTGACGCACCGTCCGCCTCGAAGGCTATGCCTCGGCTCGGCAGCCTCGTGTCCACGACTTCGCCTACACGGGCTTCTCTCCAACGCGCCGTCCACCTCGAAGGCTAGGCCTCGACAGGACGGCCCAACGCCCACGACTTCGCCTACAGAGGCTTCGCTCCGACGCACCGCCCGCCTCGAAGGCTATGCCTTGGCTCGGCAGCCTCGCGTCCACGACTTCGCCTATAGAGGCTTCGCTCTGACGCGCCGCCCGCCTTGAAGGCTGTGCCTCGGTGGGATGGCCCTACATTCAGTACTTCACCTTCAGGATTGGAGCAACAAAAACCGCCCCACACGAAGGGCCAACGAGAAGCGGCAATCCGGTACCCGCCCTCGCGTGAAGCACTCACGCTATATGAAGCACAAAATGAAGATAGCCTAGTGGACATAGCACTATGCCTCTAGTCCTAAAGACTGAAGCCCTGCAAGGCTGGGATTCGAGCACAAGTCTTTAGGACGTATTCCTCAGCCCCTGTGCCTCGTGTTGCGTCATTCCAGAATTTAGCTAAATCTCGAGCATCTACATTCCCGTCAAGCCGGAATTTGGCCAACTCTTTGGCGCTCTAGAAAAAACGCCCTGCTAAGTGCATATCAAAAAGGATATTCAACAGGATACAAGACCTCAGCACTCTTCTTTGTCCCTCAGGCGCTCTTGCAGGCGCCCAAGGGACAGGGGGGCTAGTAGTGTTAAGGAATCTTACCACCTCTCGTCTAAAACGCTCTATATTTCGACAAGTCTGCACAGGGGCGTCGTAAGCTCCTTGCCCCAAGCGGCAGCCACCCGGCCCAGGAAGTGGTTCGAGAACTCTTGGACCTGTGCCTTGACACCCCGCGAGTCCCATCACCATTCCAAGGCTCGCGCCTCGACACCTCACCGCTCCAAGTGCCCTGCGCATCTCGACTTCAGAATTGTTTCGTACAAGTTACAATGAGTCATCAAAGAAATTCAGAAGAGCAGCTTCAAAGAAGTTTAGAAGAACAGAACAACTCACACACGCTATCCATAAGCACTCATATACCGAAGAATACCCAAAAGCAGTGTTTTTCGACGCAATATCAAATCACCTAGAAGCCCATCCCACATGGCATGGGATGAGTGATACCCTTCGAGGAGGCGCGGCTCCAATCCCTCGGGCGACTCCATGCGGCCACCGAGGGCCACCACCTACTGCTCCGCCTCCAACTCGTGAGCCCAGCCTCAGCACGCCTTGGCGCCCCCTCGAGGCATCTCGCCTGCTTCGCCGCCGATCTCGCCAACACCCTGCGCCTCGCGGCGCCCTCAGGCCTCGGGGCCTCGTGCCCTCGCACCCTCGTGCCCTCGGGGCCTCGCGGTGCCGTCGCACCCTTAGGGCCTCGTTGCCTCATGCCCTCGTAGCCTCGCGGCGCCCTCATGCCCTCGTGGTGCCCTCGCGCCCTCGAGGCCTCGCGGTGCCATCGCGCCCTCAGGGCCTCGGGGCCTCATGCCCTCGCGGCACCCTCGTGCCCTTGAGGCATCGTGGGAAGACACCTTGATTGGGCATTGATATGTGATAGAGGCCAATGTTGGGTGGTTCCAATGCTACCGCAATCTAGACCTGCTACCAAGCCTGCATACTGGCATGTATAGCCTGGCACCACTGGCGTTAACTGCGCCGGTGAGGACATACTGGCAAAAATGTGAGAGGCTACTACACCGGCACCATCACGGTCGTCCATGAGATACCTTTGCTTTCTAGCACCACTACACGCGCAGCTTTACAGGAATAAAGTAGCTTCATGCAAGTAAAAGCAAATCCTGATCATGTGAAGACCGGTATACGGCACCTCGGCACAAAGCTCCTGCGCCCTAAGCGCGCGAATCCAGCATACTGGCGATATATGCGATTGCCTTGCGCCCTAGCAAATAGCACTTGAGCATACGACGGTATATGTAACGCCTGCGCCCTAACACCGCGAACAGCGCCCGAGCGATATATCTGGTATACTGGCGACTCTCCGGCGCCAAACGGTAAGCCATACTGGCAAGCAAAGCGGCGGCTGGCGACTCTCATGCGAAACAAAATAAAAAAAAAAACGAAGCAAAATCATGTTCGCTCTGAAGTTCACGGTTTCTACTTCCTCAAGGCAATCAATGGAGGTGTCCCATGTACTCGATTCAAGGCCAACCATAAGCACAAGCCGATGGGCATGGAGTATCCACCCTTAAGTCATCAAGTAATGTCAGTTTCAGCTTTTTAATACCAGGGCATATCCTAAGCAAATGGAACACAGAAGCTCCAAATAACGGGGAAGTAGAATGAGCAAATTCAAGAAATTGGGATATTCCTCTGAGTCGACACACGAGATTGCAGCCCAAATTGGAATGCTCAACATACACTCGAAGCAATAATCTCAACAAATCACAAACTCAAACCTAGCTGTGGAAGCAATAATCAAAGATGAGGTTCAGATGAGGTGCGGGCTCCGGCATCCCAGGGGTAGAGAACTACTGCGCCGTGGCACGAGGCGAGCACACCCAGATCCAGCCCTCGCCGTCCGCCTCCTACTTGCCGGCTCGCAGGGCCATGCCGTCGTCGCCTTCTCGCCAACTCCCACCTGATCTGGGAGCCGAAGGTGCGCCTCTGGCCGAGGCGTGGGGGGTGGCCGAGGAGTACCAGGCGAGGCGCCGCGGATGAGCTCGGGCTAGGAGCTTGGTGAGAGCACCAAGAACAAAAAAGATAGTAGTGGAGGAGAAGCGGGAAGGATGAGCTTGGGTGTGAGTTCCGTCTTAAAGCTCAAGGGCAAGCAATATAATACTACTCGGATGGTTTGTCATAGACAACATCACGTGAGAGTAACTTGTGTGAAAAAAGCAAAGTACAAGATCTGCACCAAAGGCAGAAGGCATGGCAAGTTGGCAACGGCGTTTTTCTTGTGCTTGGATGTGATAGGTTGATGATAATAGCTAAACAACTTTTGAGAACCATCACAGTTTAATGCGTTTTTGTTGTTTGAGACGAGATTGTGTAATGCGAGCTAGCTAACTATGTTGGCTAGCCTCACTTGGCTGCACATCACAGCCATGTCAAATGAAACCATCCATTTTTGTCTACAAAATGCCATCCAAATCGCCCTAGATTGAGTCTTGTCTGATGGATTGAGTTGATTTGGGATCACACATTCCAAGCGATAAAACAGTGACCAAAACACGACATCTTGGTGAACTATTCTTTTACAAGCACACACTAATTGCAGGACATTACGGACAAACATGTGTTCCTAACCTAGGCCTTGACAAAGATACTTCCTCATAGGGAAGTATTTCTCGTCTTCTTCTCCTCTCGTCTTCAAAAGAGCGGAGGCAATTGTCGCTCTACACTCTACACCGACACTCGAAATTAGTGAAGAGATATTATTTGCACGACATGCAGATAACATATGAGCATCCATTTCATAGACATCATTCATACACTACAACACTAATGATGAGAAACAGCGAGGTCTTGCAAATGAGAATAACTTGACAAAATGCCAAAGCAAAAGGCCACGGCTCACCAAGGACAAAAGCTCAAAGGCGCACAGCAAGGCCAACAACAGCGCCTTGCACTTGGTGCTTGCACCAACACACAAATCTGGAGAATTTGGGCGCCCTAGCAAAATTCACAAGGTGCACGGCAAAAAAAAAAGGGGAGGCAGTATACTGGCAGTTTTGTTACAAGCCCTAGCGGCGGCTACAGCAAAACAAGCCCTCGCGACATCACCACAGCGGCCCAGCGTCATGTGGACAAATACCGCAAAACAAGTCCTCGCGGCGGCGCCACAGCAAAACAAGCGCGACGGCGGCGCCACAGCGACAGCGCGTCCGCGGCAGCGCCTTGGCAAAACAAGCCCTCGTGGCGGCACCACAGCAAAAAAGCGCAAGCGGCGGCGCCTGGCGACCCGCGTCGATGGCGCCTGGCGCTGGCGATGGCGCCCTAGCGCCCACATGCCACGGCCTCAGCGCCCATCAAGCACATACTGGCGAAAATTGCATGCCGAGAAGAAGAACAAGAAAAAATCAAAGACTTCGCCGACCACCTCATCTGCGGTGCTTACCATGGGGGGTGTCTTGGCGTGTGTCACCACGCGCGCCGGCGCCTAAAGCGAGGTTCAGCGGATCGAGAGTAGTGGCTTCATCGTCTCGCGAGCCTTCCCGACGTGCGGACCTCGTTGGCGACCGCGCCCTCTGCTCGTCCCCACCAGTTAGCGCTTCTGATGGCACGCGGCGGTGGCGCCAGCGGCGCCACGGCGTGAAAGCGGATACTGGCTGGCGCAAGCGGCGTGGCGGTGGCTCCATAAATGGCGGCACTGAAGCGAGCCAGCGGGCCAACGGCAGCGGCGGCTCGGTGGCGGCGCGCTAAGCGACGAGCGAACTAAGCGGTGGCGCAGAGATCCGCCGGATCCGGTCGGCCAACAGGGAGGCGGCTCGACGGCGGCCAGCGAGCATCACCAAGAAAGGAAGGAGGAGCGGAGAGCGGAGACCGCCGCGCTCTCCGCCCGTCTGAGCCTCCACCGCACGGGCTCCTTTGAGCCGCCGCATAACGCCGGGCCGCCTCCTATGGCCGTCCGGGCTGCCCGCGTGGCCGCCGGAAAACGCGTCTCGCATGGTCGGATCAAAAACTGCCCTTGCCGGATGGCGCCCGCTTCGCTTGAGCGCCATCGCTGCCGCCCTGCCGCGCCAACCGGCTCGCCGTCGGCCTCCCCCTGACGGCTCCGAAGTCGGGCAGAGGCGGGCCGAGAGCAGCAAGGGCAGCGGAAGCGGCGCGAGCCAAAGCGGAGGCGGCGTAAAGGCTCCAGAGGCGGCGCAAAGGCTCCGGAGTTGAAGCAATGGGGAAAAAGGGAGTTGAAGTAGAGAAAGTAACGAGGAAGCAGAAAATGAACTGCCACATTCGATTAAATCGAAGGAAGATAAGGCAAAGAAAAAATTAATATTTTGGGGGTTCTGTCAGACAGCCTCTAATCCACCCTTGACCGGCCTAAGCCAAGCCAGGAGCGATCCTCTGCCGCCGCGGGATGACTTCGGTCCGGAACATCCTGGCCGTCAATGCCCAGAGGTCCCGACACGTCAACCAGGCTTTAGTGCTTGCCACAAGTGAAGACAGAGCCTCACATAGAAGAAGCAAGGCTGTGATGCCAGTCGCATTTTCGGAACACATCTTTGATCTTTGGGCGTCTCACGGTACAATTCGGTAGCCCTCTTGGCGTTCTTTAGGGCGTCAAAGGACCGAGAGACTCTTGTTGGAAGAATAATTCAACCTTCTTAGAGGTGGGGTCCACTTTGTGGGAGACACGATATCTGAGCCCATGAAATACTATTGTATTCATAAAAGACTATAATACCCTCGCATGTACTCATAGTGTAGCTATCCTCAAGAGGCATTTTGGTCTTTTATGCAGGCTTAGGAGCCTATAAATACCCCATGTATCCCTCTCTTCAAAGGGGGCTCTCTTGAGCAATAAAGAAGTATGTTCAAATTGGTGAGCCAGAAGTCTCCTCTTTGGAGGTAACCCTTGTTGGCTCACCGATAGGAGTAGGGCGATCCTCTCGGACCCCGAACTGTATAAATCCTCGTGTCATTTTTACCTCGTGGGCGATGGCCGTTAGGCGGCCGCGTCCACCCCCTCCCGTGTTTGGTTTTACACCTACAATATATATATATATATATATATATATATATATATATATATATATATATATATATATTGCATATTACTTTGTTATTGTACTACCACTCCAACTAACCTCTGAGAGCATTTCCTCTAACATTGCCTAGCCTCAATTTCTGTCGCATTTGCTGAAGCTCGAGCGGGGCCGGAAATCATGTGATGGTTGCTCTTGACTTTGAAGGTGTACTTCATCCGTTGATGTAGCACTTTCGTGGATCGGACCTCAGAGGGTTGTCGGTGTGCTAATGTGCGGCACCCATGAAGAAAGCGACCATGTTTCTTCCCTTTCGACTTTGTACACTGACACTTTCGCGTCTAGTGGTGAATTCATGGCGTCGAGTCAGGGCCATGAATCTCCTTAGCGACATCGATATATGCGACTGTTGGACAAAATCATCGAGGAGGCGAAAATCATTAGGGACAAAATCATCAAAATTCGTACCAAGTTCTCATCGCGTATTTGGCCGCACAAGGTGCCCTCGATCACCCTCCTAGGCGCTACATATGCCTCCATATCGAGAGCGAGGTCTCTTACGCTTTTACGCACCCAAAAACCACGGCGATCAATACATATGTATACGCAACATACAATCGATATGAACATGTTGACCTACGAGTTCTTCTTGTAACGTGCCATGGAGGAGTTGCCTTGACGATGTCTTGTCCCGTCCATCAACAATCTCCGCTCCCTAGCAGCACGAGAGTTCTGTAACCATCGTTCGTTGTACCACCTGGCTTGGGCAATCTGCCGCCATGCATTTTCACACTTAAGGGCCCACCAAGGTATTGCCTAAATTAACCAAGTGTTAAATATGAATAAACTATAATTGATTGTAATCAAGGACATCGTTTGTTCAGTTGGTTACCTGCATGTACTCGTCCAAAGTGATATGCGTTTGGCAAGCGTCGGCCCTACGAATTTGCTGTCCAAGGACTTGTGTGTGGTAACAGATCACGCTTGGATCGTGCTTCCGTAGAACATCGTGGGATCGACTTCTTAACACAATTACGCAACACTCTCCTAGAATCGACTTCGTCCCTCAAATTTCATCGAAACCACCACTACAATCCAAGAATAAAGAATTGATAAAGAATAAGATGATTAAGTTAGTTGATGAAAGCGAAAAGGAATTGATAAAGAATAAGATGATTAAGTTAGTTGACATTTATTACTTGGCTACTAAACATCCAAAAGTGGTAAATTAAACATGTCGGACTACTTGAAGTTTTAGTACCAAACAAGTGAGATTAGCGAGTTAGGTTGGCATAAAAACACAAAATATCGACTTTGTCCTCAAATGGCTTACAAGTGATACATCTACCATTACTTTAATATCAACACTTCTATGAGCAAAAGGTTAATGTGTTGGAAGTCAGAATTTAGATAGGTGATTGAACATTGAGGCCATTATTTTACCCAAACATTTATGCCTCATCTAGTCATCTAGTCACAAAGTAGAAAATATATTTCAATTGTAGAAGTACATATTATTTGGCATTCGTGTGGTAAGTTAGTATAGTAACTAAATTGAGACTCGAGAGTTGTGACCTAATCAACCCTAACATGCATAGGAACACATAGAAGCAGATTTGAATATTGATACTTACCCAAAAACTTTCCTCCACCACAGCAAGCAGGTTGTCAAATGGAACCTCTCCTTCAGCAGTGGCGGTATCTTCAGCGGCCTTGTAGTGGCACCATGTCCATGCAGGCTCCCGCCTTCCTCTGTAGGTGACCAAGCCAGGGAAGTGCCATCGAATCAACACGCCAATTATGCCATTCGAAAGTCTACATTTCTCACCCCCGCCTTCTTCTCGTCATTGCCTGCATATTAGTTTTTTTGAGGTATGCAATTAAGTGGGCTAAATTAGTGAAAGTGTAAACAATTTCTTACGTGTCGCCAACAGGAACGATGACAGTCTTCTCCTCCTCTCGGGTTGGTCATCGTGGCAGGTTCGCAGGTCCTCGCATCCAAAATTCTTGTGCCTCATGGTGCTCGTCCTCCTCACCCTCCGCCGCCTCAAGGTGCTCTTCCTCCTCACCCTCCGCCGCCTCAAGGTGCTCTTCCTCCTCACCCTCCGCCTCACAGTGCTCATACTCCACATCATCAGCACGCAAGGGCTGCGGGGTACAGGAGCCTGATCTACTAGAGGTAGACCCCCCACTGCCCCCTCGAGGGGCCGCGGCTGCCCCTCTGCCTCCTCGAGTGGCCGCGGCTGCCCCTGTGCCTCCTGGAGGGGCCGAGGCTGCCCCTGTGCCTCCTGAAGGGGCCGTGGCTGCCCCTCTGCCTCCTCGAGTGGCCGCGGTTGCCCCTCTGCCTGCTCGAGTGGAAAACAAGCGTCTGCCTCGACTAGAGTATGCTGCCTCGCCACTCATATTTTGGTGTCCTGAAATGAAATGAAATAAAATAAATCAATTAACATAGCATAATCAAGTAGGCTCATAGAAAAATGTAATATAACGTAATCAAGTAAGCTCATACAAAAAATTTAAAACATGCAGCAAATAAATGGAAGACATACAAGATCATGCTTAGAAGTAGTAATCTACAATGGGATCCTCCGCAGATGGGCCCTCCAAAAGTCATCGTCACTATCATGAGGTGTTGACTCAACCTCATCCCCTGATTGCCATCAATGTCTAAGCGATTAAGTAGTTCTAAGTCCTCTTGGTTTACAACCTCATCGGCATCGATTTGAATATCATCCATGTGATCGTCCTCTTCCCCAATTATTATTTCAAAAGTCCCTGGTAGCCCATCTTCTTGAAAGAATAGGTCAACACCATTGTTGGTCTCCATGTTGTAGTCCTACTCACTAGGGGTAGGTAGTTTACCATATGGTTGCACCTTATGTACTACCCACCAATCCACTAGACTACACATAGTTTTGCATGGGTACGGGATGTAGTATACTTGGGTGGCTTGTCGAGCCACAATAAATGGGTCATTACTGGTAGGATTGATTGATGTGCAACTTCAACCAGCCCAAGTGATGTATCGTCGACTCCCTAAACGGATGGAACCAATGACATTTGAATAACATAAGTTTGAGAGGTTTGCTACCATGGAAATATAGTTCAATTATTTCTTCAATTACTCCATAGTATTCAACAGGTGTATCGCTCCCATCTTGTCCTATAGTCACCAATCCACTGTTAATTGTTGTTGCATTAGGCTGTTCCCTCTTATGTGTCGATGTTTGGAAGCGGTACCCATTCACATCGTAGGTACTATAGGACAGCACCCGAGTGTGGCATCCTTGAGCAATTTGCTTCAATTCGCTGCTCATAGACTTGTCCTTCAAACTCTATAGCATAAATAGAATGGGTTTCATGTATTAGTTCCTCTTTACTTAGTAAATATTATGTGCAAGGGGGAGTAGCTAATAGAGAAGTTACTTTCTGATAGAACCAAGTCGGGAAATTCGATTTACAATTCCCAGCACCCTTCCTAAGAAGGGTCTCAACTTGTTTTTGGATGGGTCTCGACGTTGCTTCCACTCGCTCCTAACAAATTCCCTATAGGCAACAAGACAAGTAGATTAGAACACTCATACATCAATTATTGGGAAAAAATAATTGTTGCATACCTAATGTAATCATCCACTTCGGAGAGGTTGGTAAAGACATACAACATCACAGTCAAACACTCATCCCTCGATAAAACTTTGGGAGTACCACCGCTTGAAGTGTCACCTCTTCCGGTGAAGAGGCTAAGTTGGCAATTATTTTGAGGATGCCAATATTGTATCGTGAGATTTGATTGTGCACGTCGCGAATATTGTCGAGAAAGTATATTGATGTGAAATGGGAAATTTCCTCAATTATGTACGCCTCGCTATGGATGCTTCAACACGCGATCGATTTTTTGCTTTGCCTCGTAGTTCCTTTTGTTCCTCTCAATTGGATACATCCACCGGTTTTGCCTTGGTCCCCCATCCTAGCTTCATAGGGAAGATGGAGAATCAAATGTTGCATTGGATTGAAGAAGCGGTGGAAAGATCTTTTCCAACTTACAAAGCAACACAGTACTTCACGCTCCATAGTTGACATTACCATGGGATCTATCTCTTTCGCGCATAGTCATCGATAAAAGAAGCTCAACTCCGCCATCACTTGCCAAACACACTCGGGGCGTAGCCACGGATCATCACAGCAAAAGGCGTTCCATGAATATGTGGTAGTCATGGCTCTTTAGGCCATTGATGCGCATGGTAGCTAAATTCACTCCTCTCCTTAGATTTCTTTGCATACCCATCAGAAACTTTAGGTGCGAGACCATTCCAAAATCTCCTTCCTCTGAACCCTAGTTAGGCAATAACTAGCTCTTGGCTTCTCCCACTTGCCGATGGGCGGCTTATGGATCATATTCACGAGGGCACATTGCAAAGCTCCTCCGATCAAGGCGAGTCTTCACATTGTCCTTCGTCTTGTGCGGAATGTCAAAGAATGTGCTAAATATGGCCTCTGCAACATTCTTCTCATTATGCATTACATCTATGTTATGGGGAAGAATGAGCTTATGGAAGTATGGCGTACCGCCACAAACTTGGAATGTGAGTCCAATTGTGCTCCTCACCATATTTCTCGAACCCATCACCATCATCAAGAGGCTTCAAAGCATCTAGCGGTGCACGAACCTCCTCACCGCCAGACGACGTGGTGGTCCATCATGACAGACAATATTGGCCCTAAATCCGGTTGTGTCACTTCGAATTCGTGGTCAATTGGAAGGAATTGACGATGACAATCGAAGAAGGAGTGCTTGCGACCATGCTTTAGCCAATGACCCGCATAGCGTCTCCCTACTGATTGGGCATGGCATCTTCCCATGTACTGCACCACCCATAGAATATCCGTGCTGCAGGAAGTCATGCATGGATGTGTGGTACGCGACCCGCATGGTGAAGTTCTGTTTCAATGCCCAATCATATGTCACTATGCCTTGTTCCCAAGCATGTAACAATTCATCCACCACCGGCTCCATGAATACACTCATATTCTTCCCTGGGTACTCGGGACGTGGATTTTCAAGGAAAGGAAATATGTCTTTATACGCATGCAAGCGCGGGTGGGAGGTTAAGGGAATGACAAACACGAGTTAGCAATTTGTATGGCGCAGCCCCATACCAAATGGGTTAAACCCATCAGTTGCAATTGCAATTGAGCGTTAGGCTCATGACAAACTTACATAGTCTCGGTCAAATTGCTTCCATGCTTCACCATCAGATGGGTGGACCATCTTGTCATTATGGTACCGATGACCATACTTGTGCCATACCATTTGTTTGGCAGAAACCTCAGACATGTATAACCGTTGGATTCGTGGCACAAATGGTAGATAGCGAAGTATTTTTCTGCCAATAGGAAGCTGCCTCTTCTGACCATCACCGGAGTCAACCTCAACAAACCTAGACTCACCACACTTATCACAGTGATCTTTGTCCACATTCTCATTCCTAAATAGCATGCAATGATTTGGACAAACATCTATATTCTCATATGGCATATTTAGTGCGCTTATCAATTTCTTGGCCTCATACAAGTTAGCGGGCAGTTTGTGACCATCGGGAGAAGGGTGCTAAACACGCTTAAGAATGCATCAAAGCAAGCAATGCTTGTCTTTGAATCGAGACTTGACTGACAAGTAGTCGTGTGATGGCATCTAGTTGGGACACTGTGTTTGCCCATGAAGTGGTTGACTCATTGCGGACAACATATCAAAAAAGCCCTTGTTGCGAGCTCGGTTCTTCCTCAACAGTGGCCCATATGCATGACGCACATCATCTAGCATGTATTCTATCCTACTCTCATTGTGGCGCCATCGTCCGTTTCTTCCCTTAGCACATCTCGACCGCTATCTTGTGACTCATTGTGATACACCCACACGGTATAGCTTTGCTCTAAATCCGACTTGCACAGTGTGCGATTATTGTTGCCCTCATTTGTGGCCGTGTGTTCGAACAACGCGAACAAGGGCACAACACACCCCGTCCATTACTCCTAGCAAATGCTCGATCCACAAAATCTATCGACTTTTCCATCCATTCTTGGGTACAGTCACGCATCGCTCTACGCCCAGTGTACATCCAACTACGATCCTTAGCCATCCTAGTGTGCAAAACATAATGCATATTTTAATCCAACTTTTATTTATGTCAAAAATTACAACTACAGAGCTAGCTAGAAGCTACCCTATGATGCATGCCCTATATATGTACACTCAAATAGATTGACATGAAGACAATATACATGATCAACGGAGCATAAAATCACTTTCTTTCAATATATATATGAATGCCTTTATTTATTAACACGTTAATGTAGCATTGTAATGACAGCATATCAATCCACCATAAATGGACAACACAAAAGAAAATAAGCAAACTTTATTTCTTTTTCCACTTATCCATTACCTTCTGATACTTCTTGGAGTGAGGGAGCCGAGGAGCTGCGGTGGGGAAGATGGTTGCAATTTGTGTGTCGGTGGAGGCAATCGACAAGAGGAGGCGGCAGCACTGTAGGCAAGTACCCTAGTATAATCATTTTTAGATTAGTTAAAGAGAAGTATAGCGAGAGGCAAGGATATAGATCTTTTTGACCTGAAAAAGATATAGATCTTGATTTTGCATGCACATCACATGACATATGGGAATAACAAACTAGCTAGCATATACATACATATATGTGCTCCGGTTAGTTATCAAGAATATCGGATCGATCTTTGCTATATATGCATGATCTGTACAAGAATCATGCTAGGAATTTGAGCACTTGTCCACCTAGGTTTGTTTTTAACATGTAAGAGTGCGATTGATTAAAATACTAGGAACACATGATTTATTTTTGCTTATATAGATCTAGTAAATCTAGTAGGAATAAATGCCTAAACTCTTAGTTTTGAAAACCTCAAGAATATTGGAAGTGCGCATGGAACTAACTATGTTACTTTATGTATGTATACAGGCCCGCATAACGAATAATTATCTTTGATTGTTTTTTTGCAATGTTTTATTGGATATTGTTGATTTTACGTGTGAGTATGATGTAGGGTTTAGGATTGACATGAAGACAATATACATGATCAGCAGAGCATAAAAACACTTTCTTTCAATATATATGAATGCCTTTATTTATTAACACGTTAATGTAGCATTGTAATGTGACATATCAATCCACCATAAATGGACAACACAAAAGAAAATAAGCAAACTTTATTTCTTTTCCACTTATCCATTACCTTCTGATTACTTCTTGGGTGAGGGAGGGAGCTGAGGAGGGAAGATGGGGAAGATGGTTGTGTGTCGGTGGAGGCGGTCGGCGAGGGAGGCGGCTGACCAGAGGCAAATGCCAAAACAATCAAGCCTCAGCGAACTGTAGTATCTTTGGACTGTATTGAAAACCATGAGCTATATTAGGACAGAATCGGCACTTAAGCATTGAAATTTAGACAAAACAAAAAAAGATCGCTACACACAAACTAATTAAGTTTGCACGAGGAATGTGTACGTTGAAAGTGCTACAGAACCAATCGTGGTTTCATGTTTGTCCATATTGATATAGCTCAACAAATTATGCAGCGGTATCATTTTCTAGTACTATACCCATTAATAACCCAAAGGGAAGAAAATATCAGCTCATGAGTACTTAATTTTCTATCTCTATTCCAATTCCTACTCAAGTGATCTTTTTCCTAGTAGAAGATCATCTACAATGAATACTTATTTACTTGGTACACTATACTTGCACACAACTATATATATACTACCTGACTAGTAGTGCGTTTGAGAAATCACAGTTAAACAAACTTGATATATAGTTGATATTCCCTAATTAATATATAAGACATGCAATTAGTCGAGACTACTAATTAAACCACATTTTCTTTCAAAGACATTAGACTAGAACTATCTAATTTTAGAGACAAGCGATCGATTGCAAGCTAGTGTGCCAACACAAAACTTATCAACACACCCCGATCACTCACACAATAATAAGCCCCTGGCCGGAGCTCTAATGCAAGGCACCATCCCACAGTCCCACTAGCTAGCTAGGCACATGCATGAAAATGAAGCTCTATTGCAAAGTCTCATTAGTTAAAGAAAAAAAGGACATCGATCAGGTTGAACAAGAGCATGTGCTAATTAAGGGTCATATCAGAGACAGGCTTATAGGCAATCTTTGGGTTAACGGCTAGCACACGTCAAATTAAGGTCACAACTTGCCGACCTCGCCATTTATTCTTTCACATATAATATATATGGGCGCTAGTTGTTATTGTACACACTTTGTTCTAATGGCATCTAGCAAATAAGTTCAGTTTTAGCAAATAATCAACATTAATTTCAGCAAAAATAAATGACAATGAAGCATAATCTAACATGCACTTAAATGACCAAATCAACATATATATATGAAGATCCTCAAAATCATTTAAGCAAACATAATATGCCCATCACACACGATAAGTGTACAACTAAAATCTGCATTAAGCTAAGATTTAGAAGTTTGTATATTAAGCTCATTGCAATGCGCAGGAGGTTCCAATCTTTGGTAACGTTTTTGACCATATGTATGTACATATAAGCATGAGCTCCCCATTTTTCTATCTTAGAATAACCCATGCATCCAACATATATCTCGTTGCAATGGCTAGTAGCTTTTAGTAGTGGTCCAAACCAAGGAAGTAATCGATTATATATACATGAAAAGCAATACGACATACACAAAAGACATGTACAAGTGGCTAGGTCACAACTTTATATATTTACCAAATTTGATGGACATGCCTTGGCTCTATGTTAGATTTTTGCGGTTTATTCACAGTTAGTGATGATTGAGAGAACACCTCAGCGAAAACAACTAATCAAACTAATTGACTTACATTCACAGACGAGGAGGGGCGTGGCGTCGGCGTTGGATGAGATGGAGGCGGAGGCGGTGGAGGCCCAGGCGGCGGGGTCGGGATCGAGAGAGGAGGTGGAGGGACGGCGGCGGGGTTGGGATCGGAGAGGAGGTGGAGGCGGTGGAGGTGGGGGTGGTGGCCGTCGCGGAGGTGGGGAGGAGACGAGGGGAGGCGGCGCTTCATGGACATGGGGAGGAGACGAGGGGAGGCGGCAGACGAGGAGACAGGGTGGTGGAGGCGGAGGAGGGGGAGCGGTGGCGAGGCAGGAGGCGGAGGCGGCGGAGGAGGCGAGGCGGCGCGTCGTCGGGGGAGAAGAGGGGAGCAGGCCAGCAAGACAAAGCCGGATTGCAAGCAAGCGACCTTTGGGCGGGCGGTCGTGGGGAAAACAGGTTTGGGAGGAAAAACGAAGCGCGGGGTGAAAAAAATGGCGCCCTATTTTTTAGCTCGAGTGTTTGTAACGAATGACACTCGGGAAATAATTTTTCCCGTTGCTCCGTCAAAGTTTCGAGTGTCGCTTGGACACTCGAAATTATAATTTCGAGTGTTTTATTCGTTTCGAGTGTTTTGTAAGGCACTCGGGAAGTTCCCAGTGTATTATTAAAAACACTCGGAAACTTATGAGCACTCGAAATTAGTCGATTACGGTAGTGATCGTATACCTCCAATCTGCTGACATCCTCCTCACATTCTACACTTAACTTTGCATGTGTCGCCTAAGCTGCGAAATAGCAGGGGTTTGGATACCGAAACATTATTTTAACATGGGGCTAAAGAAAATCGGAAAAATTAAATTTGAAATTTTCAAATGAAAGTATGATTTTTTGGATTTTAAATAATAAAAATCAAGTTCGAACAAAATTCAAACAAATTCATTTTTTTGGACAAAATTCATCCAAACAGTTTTTGGACCGTTTGTATTCCCTACCGCTTGTACCATGGCGAAATTTCCGATTTTTAATTTGAAATTCAAAACCGAGATATAGTGTGTAATGCAACAGTCCCACTGTTCCAAGAGTAAATAGTTCAAGAATGGTTCCAAAAATCACAAAGCATGGAAGAAAGTGTCAAAAGGAGTCCATGTTTGCATGTCGGTTGCCATACATGATCCGGCTAAGGTGCATTCAAGTCTTGGCCCTAGGTGTTAACTGAAGGATAGATATTAGGTACAGCTCCCACAGTTCAGCAATAATATATTGGCCATTGTCTCGACTCATGCATGTATATATATTCGAAATTTTTACTGTTTTTGGCCTGTAGGAATTTTTTTTTTCAAAAGTAGCCTCCGTTAGCTATAATTTACAAGTTTGGCCCCAAAAGCGATTTGCGTCAAGGCCCACCGGGGCGGGGACTGCCTTGACCCGGCCTGACGACAGGACACCCGACCCGGCGGCAGTCACTCCCGATGTGAGGGCGCTGCAGTGCCCCCCCTCATTTTTTTTTCTCGTCGTCGCTATAATATTATTTCATTATATTTTGTAAAAAACAAAATTCCATTATATTTGATTGAAAATGAATATAAACCTTTGAGATTTATAAAAAAATTTCATTAAGAAATAAGGGCAAGGAGTAGGGTTTTTTTATCCGAAATCAGGGTTTCGTCATAGTTTGAGCGCATATATATAAAAAGGTATCAGGACTATTGGAGTGTCTCCACGATGAAATCGTCTGAGCGTATACATGTATATAGACAGACAGTCGATGAGGTACTTTATGAAGCTTATACAAAATGTGATTGCAGGGGTTGGGAACGGTCGTTGTGATGATGAAGATGTCCGAAAATACGGAGTGTCTCCTCGATGAAGACATACTTGCAATATATGCTTAGCGGAGACACGGAACAAGAACTACATTAGAGTATCTTGCGATGAAGCACGTTTCACGTAGTGACATGGCATGATGGTCGGCTAATTGCTTTAGTCATCCTCGCTACTACTACGATACACTGCGACACAAGCATCCGGACCATATAAGTACACATGCCTTTAGGGGATAGTAAAATACATGTGGGTAGGACGGGAGACTACTACGTAATGATCTGACCTACTGCGTGGACCGGGGCCATTTTCCCTTCCTTGCTAGCTCGGCATTGAACTCCTCGCTAGCCTTCCCCTTCCCCTTCCCCTTGTCGCGGGAGTGTCCACGTTGGGCTGGTATGTCGAAGTCGTCCATGTCCTGCGATTTCACGATGTAAGTTCATCGTATAGTGGAAATCGGAAGAATGATGTAAATTCTTCATAACTCACGTCGTCGTCGGATTACGCCGGACGGCCGGATACCTTGTCTTGCGGTAGGGCTCAGCCGCATGAGCCTTTCCCTTGCCCTTGTCGCGGGACTGCCCACGTCGGGCTGGTATGTCGAAGTCGTCCATGTCCTGCGATTCCATGATGTTAGTGCGCCCTATAGTGAAAATCGTAAGAATGATGTAAATTCTTCGTAACTCACGTCGGATCTGAATCGCCGGCGATCGGAAAGCTTGTGGCGGCGGGCTCACCAAGCATGATCCTTTCCTTGCCCTTGTCGCGGGACTGTCCACGTGGGGCAGGTATGTCGAAGTCGTCCATGTCCTGTGATTGTATGATGTAAGTGAAAAACGTAAAAAGGATGTAAATTCTTCATAACTCACGTCGTCTACATGGATTACGCAAGGCGACTCTTGGGCTCCGGTGCGTCCTCAACAGGTCGATGCGTAAGGTTTCCACCGCATGAAGTTCTCGGCCCGCACCGAGTAGTTCACATATCGCCTATTTGGATGAATGCTGTCGTACATCTCGGCCGTCGATCCTTGGAAGAAGTGGCAGCGATCTCTGGCTGCCATTTCATGGGGATGAAGTTAAAACTTTACGGAAGTCAGCGTTGGCGAAAATCAATGCGCGAAAAGAAATGCTTATGAGGTGGTGCCGCGCGTGTAGTACGCCTTGCGGTGGTGGGGTGTGTGGATGAATGATCTCTGCTGGTTCGCCACACACACATTGCGGGATCGGAAACCGTGGTGGTACTTGGAGCATCTTTCATTGATTTATCTGGGTATTGTGGTTGTTTCCTCTCTCGCTTAAGCCAATTTTGCTTCTTCTTGACCTCGCGTAGAAGTTTCTTAGAAGAGTCCATAGCCGGGTATCTATTGTGTAGTGTTGTGTAGTGTTAGGTTTGGTTTAACCCCTTTTATAAGCCCTATGGTTGGCATGGTGTGGTTAATTTCTTGTCCTTTGCGCAAAGCTGTCTCCTTTATGCCTTTGGTCTAATCCTTTGGGCAAAGCTGCCCGTGTGGTCTTATCCTTTGCGCAAAGTTGTCTACTTTATGCCTTTGGTCTTATCCTTCGGGCAAAGCGCCCGTGTGGTCTCTTCCTTCGCATAAAGTCGTCTCCTTTGTGCCTTTGGTCTTATCACCGGGCAAAGCCGCCGTGTGGTCTTATCCTTGCACAAAGCTGTCTCCTTTGGTCTTATCACTTTGCGGAAATTTGTCTCCTTTTGGTCTTATCAACTGCGCAAAGCTTGCCGTGTGGTCTTGTCCTCGCGCAAAGCTGTCTCCTTTGGTCTTATCCTGCGGAAAGCTGTCTACTTTTGGTCTTATCCTGCGCAAAGCTTGCCGTGTGGTCTTGTCCTTCGCATAAAGCTGTCTCCTTTTGGTCTTATCATCTGCGCAAAGCTACCCGTGTGGTGTTGTCCTTTGCAAAAGCTGTCTCCTTTGGTCTTATCATTTGCGGAAAGCTGTCTCCTTTTGGTCTTATCCTCGGGCAAAGCTGCCCGTGTAGGACCTCCTCGAGACCTCGTGCGGGACCTCCCACGACCTCTTCCAAGACCTCCAGAACCTCCTCGGGACCACGTCCGGGACCTCCCTAGGACCTCTTGAGGACCTCCTCCAGACCTCCCTCGGGACCTCCTGCGGGACCTCCTTACAACCTCTTCCAAGACCTCCAGAACCTCCTCCAAGACCTCCTCCAGGGACCTTAGGACCTCCTCACGACCTCCCTTAAGACCTCCTCCACGACCTCCTCGGCACCTCCTCCGGGACCTCTGGACCTCTTCCACGACCTCCCTCGGGACCTCCTCCGGGACCCCCTCGGGGACCCCCTCGGGACCTCCTCTGGGACCTCCCCTGGGACCTCCTTAGGGACCTCCTTAGGACCTCCCTCGGGACCTCCCCAAGGACCTCCCTCGGGACCTCCTCTAGGACCTCCCCAAGGACCTCCTCGGGACCTCCCCAAGGACCTCCCTCGGGACCTCCTCTAGGACCTCCCTCTAGGACCTCCCTCGGGACCTCCGTCGGGGACCTCCTCTAGGACCTCTTCGAGGACCTCCTCCGGGACCTCCTCGGGACCTCCGTCGGGATCTCCCCTAGGACCTCTCGAGGACCTCCCTCCAGACCTCCCTCGGGACCTCTGCGGGACCTCCTTACAACCTCTTCCAAGACCTCCAGAACCTCCTCCAAGACCTCCTCCGGGACCTTAGGACCTCCTCACGACCTCCCTTAAGACCTCCTCCACGACCTCCTCAGCACCTCCTCCAGGACCTCTGGACCTCTTCCACGACCTCCCTTAGGACCTCCCTCAGGACCTCCTCCAGGACCCCCCTCAGGACCCCCCTCAGGACCTCCTCCAGGACCTCCCTCAGGACCTCCCCTAAGACCTCCTTAGGACCTCCTCTAGGACCTCTCCAAGGACCTCCCTCAGGACCTCCCCAAGGACCTCCCTCAGGACCTCCTCTAGGACCTCCCCAAGGACCTCCCTCAGGACCTCCCCAAGGACCTCCCTCAGGACCTCCTCTAGGACCTCCCTCTAGGACCTCCCTCAGGACCTCCGTCAGGACCTCCTCTAGGACCTCCCTCTAGGACCTCCCTCGGGACCTCCTCTGGGACCTCCCTCACGACCTCTTCGGGACCACCTCCGGGCGTCCTCGGGGACCTCCTCGATGACCTCCCTCGGGACCTCTCCTGGGACCTCCTCGGGACCTCCCCAAGGACCTCGGGACCTCCCCAAGGACCTCTTCAAGGACCTCCGTCGGGACCTCCTCTAGGACCTCCCCAGGACCTCCCTCGGGACCTCCCTCGGGACCTCCTCCGGGACCTCCCTCACGACCTCTTCCGGGACCACCTCGGGCGTCCTCGAGGACCTCCCTCGGGACCTCCCGGACGTCCTTATCCTTTGCGCAAAGCTGTCCCTTTGGTCTTATCACCATAAAGGCCCCTGTGTGGTCTTGTCTTTGTGGAAAGCTGCCCGTGTGGTCTTGTCCCCTCCGCCAGCGCTTGACAGACACTGCCCCTCCGCCCGACCCGCGGTAGGGACTGCCCACGCCACGCGTTCGTCTCCGGTGCTCGGCTATTTAAGCGCGGCCACACACTCGCTCGTCGTTCCTCTCGGGAATCTCTCCTCTTTGTGAGGTGCCTCCTCTCCGTACCTAACATTTTCTATGTCCTTTATGCAGAATTCGTTAGTCGTTACTAATGCGATGCATGTTTGAATTTGCGATCTTAGTGTCCGAGGTTCAAGAGTTGGTAGCGTCGTAGCGGTAAGTTCATTCAAACAACGCACGTATGGTTCTTATGTTGTGTGTTGGTTGAAATATTGTCTTATTTTATGTCGAAATGGAACCTTGTCGTGTTCCATGGTAACGTCGCGTCGGTCTAGACGGAGTTGATTTGTCCACCGGTAGCGCTTTGGTAAACGTTCCCAACCGCACGCGTCGATTTCTTTGGAGCTCTGACGGTGCATTGGCGCTTGTTTGATAGCCACGTCGCTAGGAACAAGATAGTAATAGGCGGTCACGCCACCATGGTCCCACAACACGGGCAGATGTTGTGGGGCCTGGTGAAGGTGACCAGCAGTGGCATGTGGGCAGAGTACATGGAGATCGTTAGCAATCCTCACGCTCCGATCTATGGACGACCCATGGTGTACGTCAATTTTGTTTATCCTGCTCAATCCTCTGAGGGGGCGCCGTTCAAGGAGCCAGCGACGCTCTTGTCCCCTCTTTGGTTTAATAGCGATGGGAGAGGTCTCGAGGCGCCCGGACATCGTTACGCAGATGCTCCAGTTGATGGAGATTCGGTACTTTCCAACCAAATGAAGGTGTGGATAGATGGCGGGATGCTCGTGTTGATTGTCGCGAGATTATCGATGGCATGTCGAGGGCACCGCCATCGAAGATGAGGACGACTTTGACTCGTAATCCGGCGAGGACGGCCGATGATGAGGCGGGATCGTCGGTGGCATTGTTTCGACCGACACGGACTATGTTCCAAGTCGGTTGGATTGCTGCGGCCTCTTCCCTTGTTACGGCCGAGAGCACGAGTCGTCGTGGGCCTTCGATCTGCGACACCCCGCTTGTGGGGCAACATTTCCCACACAAAGTCGCCGCCAAGCAAGCTATCGTGAGTTTAGCGGTGAAGACGGTCGGACTTACCGAGTGTGCTGGTGAGTTTGAACTTTGTTTGATGTATCTTCAACCATCTCTGATCGTTGTACTAACTAATATATGTAAATCGTTATGTGCGGTCTAATCGACACTTACATAGTTAAGTCGCGTTCTTACCTCTTGCCACCGCAAGGTCCGGCTTGAGATTCCTGGGGCGGAACGGCCTTCCGTATCCACGATCGTGACGGATCACACATGTGAGCTTCAGAGCCATTGCAAGCGCATAAGAATGTAACCTCGGCCTACATCGCGAGCATTGTAAGCCATGCGATTGTCGCCAATTTGACCATTTCGCCAAAGGTTCTCATGGCTAACGTAGCTAATACAATAGGGTATGTCGTTAGCTACTGAAGGTGCGGCGGCGGTTTAAAGGTCCTTGAAGGGTTATGCGGTACCTACAAGGAGGCGCGACCTAGTCCCGAATCTTTGAAGCAAATTGCGGATGCTAATCCGGGACATGCGTCAATAGGGACGATAGGCCGATAGGTCCAACAACCCAAATTCCCTAATCCTTGATCGAGTCTTGGGCTTTTGGCGGCGGTCGTGGCTTCCACCTTGTCGTCCCGTCACGAGTATGGGCGGTACTTTCCTTCGGAAATACAAGGGCACCATTCTCACCGCTATTGCGTGATGGCAACGACCAATTGCTCCCATTGCCTTTGCAATTGTGGAGAATGAGAACACTGCCAGTTGGCTATGGTTTCTAGCCAACATAAAGCAACATGTTGTAAGGGATCGGCCGAATGTGTGTGTCATAACCGACCGTCATGCCGGGTTGTTGTCCGCGTTGCGCACCATGCAGACCGGTACTAGGGCACCGTTCCAATGGAACGACATGCGCATACGTTGGTGCATGCGGCATCTAGCTGCCAATTTCCACACTGCGCTTCGAGCAAAGACCTCATGAAGAAGTTCAAGAAGCTCTGCCTACAGAACCAGAAGCGCAAGTTCGATGCCGTGTGGCGGGAACTTGAGGTCGAAACCCAGCGTGCAAGTGGAGGTTCTGGCCCAGGCGCACCGCAAAGTGAGTTCGCTGAGTGGATGAGCGAGCATGCCCCCGACTATGAGAAATGGTCCCTTCTTCACGACACCTATGGTGCTCGGTACGGCATCATGACAACCAACATGTCCGAGGTCTACAACGGTGTGTTGAAAGGGGTCCGTGCCCTCCCCATCACCGCTGTTGTAGACGAGACATGGAACCGTACGGTCGGTTACTTCGTAAATCGGGCAATGATGGCCAAGCAGCATTTGGACGAAGGGAAGCAGTACTCGGAGGTTACCCTTGCGTACATGGAGAAGAAAATTACGAAGGCCCGATCCCATGTAGCTATCACAATGGATGGCGTGAGAAGGAAGTTCGAGATCGCTTATGGACAAATGCGTTCAGCGGCCACATGAGAGGTGACCGGAAGCATGTTTGTACCATAAGCGATGTGGCGGTTTGCACCGCAATAAGCCTCAAGCTCGCTGCACAAGCCTTGCTCCCACGTATATCTTTGCATGTCTTGTATTTCACCAATCTTCTAGCATGTACATGTCGGAGTACTCGACATCGACACTGTATGATACTTGAATGGGGAGTTCAACTCCTCACGGTGGAAAGCCACTCTGAGGACCTATGGCGGGAGCGGTGAAGTGGTCACCGAATGAAGCATCTGCGGCATCCGGGCCGTGGGAGGCATCGATCAAAAGGCGCATCATAGCGACATAGATGCGAGCCAGCGTGGAGATCGGCCAACACCAATAAGGTGTAGGCTATGTAAGACTTCGTGGGCACTCATTCAGAACTGCCGAGTAGACCTTCTTCCTCGGCGCCACTTAGTATCGTAAGCTATCCGGTGTATTTGAGTCATGTCGGTGTTGTAGTGATGTGAGTGTTGTAATGATTTGCGTTGCAACTTTGTACGCTTGAGTTATTATTACCGCCGTTTGGGTTACGTCGTGCTTTGCGTAAAGTAGTCGCGTCACGCTTTCGAGAGTTGTCACTTCACGCTTTCAGAGAGTGGTCACATCCGACTTTCAAGATAGTGCTCACTTCTCGCTTTCCACCTTCAGCGGTCACGTCCTCCTTTCCATGAGTGGCCCGTTCGTGCTCTAGCGCTATATATGGATGCTTTGGCCGCTATTGACCTCACTCTTCTCTTCCTCTTCTCCTTTCTGCCTTTGTAAAACAAGATGTCTTGGCCTCATCGAACATTCGAGTGGCAGAGAATTACAATCACTACGAGAGCGGTTGCTTTGCCCTCGTTGTAGGGATCCGATTAATGTGTTTACCTCTCATACGCCAGCGAATCCGTCAGAGTTTTCATGAAGTGTTCAAATCTTTGGTAACTTCGCAAACTCAAAGACGAATGAATGCGTTGTACATATCGGGTTTTCTTACTTTCATTTGAAACTTCAATTCTTTTGTAGAACACAACATGTCGATTTTGGCAATGGGGTGACGGTTGCCCGGTGCTCCAAGATATTGCAATGCAAATTGTCGCCTTGCAAGAAGACTCCGTGGTGTTCTTTGCAATTAAATGCGATGCCTCGGCGTCCGATGAACCAATGCAAGACTCCCATGGTGTTCTCGCAATTAGTGCAATGCCTCGGCGTTCGATCAACCCATGCAAAGTGAAGAGAAAAGGCTTCAAACACTACATGACAGATGGAAAGAGTTGAGAAGTCGCTTCACAAGTTACTTAAGTTAGTTACTTTTGCGGTCTTTCTTCTTTTGTATCTTGTTCTTGCCAAGTAGAACGTCGGTGTGTAATGAGATTGTAATGTTCACTCGTTATCTATGCATCGCGATCCTTGATGAATGAGAATAAAATTGTTCTCTTGGCATAGATAATGAAGTACAAGAGTCCAATTACATTCCAATTAGCACACTCGGCTTGGATTACAAATCACTTAATGAAGCACAACTTACAACATACAATAGACTACTAATGCTACTATCGCTCACTTTGCTCCTCATCTTTGTCGGGCATAGTACCTGTCTTTGTCCTTCCAGCAGTGTTCCTCCCACAGGTCTCGGCGAATCATTCTGTGGAAGCGTCAACCTATCGGTGACCGTGGGTTCTGCCGCAGTCATACCGAGGCTCCTCAACGCCTTGCGTCGGCGTATCTGGGGCACACACTGTAGAACTGGCGTTGAGAACAAGTCTGTGACCCAAGCATTAGGATCCGTAGTAGGATCCGTGGAGGGGCACCAACTCGGCTCAGGTTGCGGGATGGACTGGGTGAATTGCTCGTGGTGCGGGATGGGTGGGTGAATTGCTCGTGGTGCGGTTCGCCTTTGCGGGTGAACGCCGCAGGTACATTGTGTACCCGGACTCATACCATGGTGCGTATCGCCCATTGGAAATTGTCCAACAAGTGTGGGCGCAAGGAGAATCAGGATAACATCCGCCGCGGTTCGGGTTGCACGTCCGTGCTCTCCGGAATGTCCTCTTCGTGCCTCTGTGATGACGGCGGCACGGCGTCTGATCCCTCCGAGGCGAGGACGGCATCGGCGTAGGGTCCCTCCGAGATGATGACGGCGGCGTAGAGAGTCCTGTGGTGGCAACCGCAGCGACGATCCGCCGCCCATCTTCTTCGCGCCATTGGTCGACTTCGCTCGGACGGGAAGATGGAGGGGCGAGTACGCGACGACGCTCCGTCCGATGCCTCGAGTCGACATATTTGGGCCTTCCGCAGCTCATGTTCTGAACGACCGCTTGACATCATCAATAACCGTCTTCAAGGCCGTAAAAGGCGCTCCATCGTGTTTTCGTACCCGCTCGAGTTCGGCGGCGCCGATAACGATATTCAAAGCGGTCCACCGCATGGTTATAGAACACACAAAATTTTGTTAGTTAACCCTATTTCGAGGGTGGTTAATCTACTACATGCTCAACGCATCAATCGTCTGGCGTCTTTGCGATGACGGGTCCATCCCTAAGTCCAAGCGTTGGCGTGGCTAGGATCTGCATGTCGGGGCGGGGGGGCGCCTGTCAATCTCGTCCGCGTGTTCCGTACGTACCACTCCAAGTACGTGTCGTAAGTCTCTGCCTCGTAAGGTTGTGCCTCCTGCAAAATGGAATCGATGGCCGTCGCCATGCATCTACCCACAGGCTGCTGCGTGCAAGCCGATCATCACTCTTGCGACCCTTCTTCGTCTGCCTGCAGGTGGAACAAAATAAATAACTTATGGTACCGGCATAACGTATGTCTAAAGAATCTACAACATTATTAAGTAATGCAATGTACTTACAAATGACTACGCCTTGCAAGCAGTCGCCCTAGAGCGGGGGATCTCTGGTGCGGCTGAATCGCCTCATCACCCGTTGTGGGTTATGCGGCTCAACCATGTGGGCGAACACCGGATGACAAGTTGTCCTCGAAGACGCCGCATCTGGTGGCATAGCAAGCTCAGTTGCCGGGCGGCGCCGTGCTCTGCTGCGTGCGATCCGTCAAGGAGCCCATACTATGTCGCGTTCGTGCAGGGTCTCGAATTCATTGTGGAACTCGGGGTATATACGACGCACTCTCTCCCTAGACCACCCCAGTAATGCCACAGTCCATCGGGATCCCATGGTCGGGCCTTCCACGGGATCCTCCTCGTCCGCCTCCGCCTCACCATAGAAATGTTGTGTGTGCGGGTAAGGGTGGACTGGGGCGCGGAACAACGGCCGTCCGACCGCGAAGTGCTCCCACGACCACAGCTGTAACAACGTGTGGCAACCCGAGAGCACGGGCTCCGTTCCCGTGCCACGCTGCGAAGCGTCGCAAAGTCACATGATGCGTCGCGCCGCAAATCTGGTGAACCCCAATCAGATCTGCGGCACGTCCTCATCGTCGGCGTCCACGATAGACTCCGCAAGGTGAATATAACTCGGGTACACCATGTCCCCCTGCGTGCTAGGGAACATGATCCACCCGAATATAAACAACAAATATGCAATAAGGTGGCATCGAACCACCTCCTCCGTTGCGTCAATTGGGCAATGCATGAATTGTCGCAGCCAACCGTGTGGAATGCCCTTTGACCTCTCGGGGATAGGCTGGCCGAAACGATGATGGAGACGCGCCTTCCAGTCCGGCGACCTCGGAGGGGGAACAACTGCACGGCCTCGCAACGGAAGGCCGGTAATAAAGCTGACATCTTGCAGTGTCACCGTCATCTCCCCCCACCGGAAGTGGAACGTGTGGGTCTCCGGCCGCCAACGATCAACCAAGGCGGAAAGAAGAGAGGCATCAATTAAGTTTTGCCCGTGTTCAGATGCGGCGAACGCAATTAGCCCGCATTGACGAAGTCTCGGAACATACCGCTAAATCCGGTGCCGAGTCTCCCTCGGTCCCGTGTCACCGGACTTGGCGGCCCATCGCCATCGATCCAAGCGTGGATGGCGATGCTTGCCATCCCATGCCGCTTGAAGTAGGGGTGGTATAGTGCGTGTAGTATGTGCCATTGCTGCAAATAGACAAAAACTAACAGTTAGCAAAATCTAAGTACGTACTTAACGGTACAAAATGCAATAAGCAAAAAATTAAACACGAACTTACCTCACTAATCAAAACGCGCGCTGCGTTTCTGAGCTCGTCGATCGACGCTACGCGTTTATATAGGGTTTGGTTGTGAAGACAAGTGAAAACGCGACGCGATGTAAAGAAAAGCAAATAGGAAAAATTATCGTCAAAACTTCTTTCGATTGCAAAGGCAGTAGCGGCGAGGACAAATTTTTCACGCGGTAGCGGCGAGAGAAAAAAATGCGACGGGGAGGCCACTGCCGCGCCCGACGGGGCGGTAGGCACTGCCGCGCCCGCCGAAAGCGGGTGACTGCCGCGCCCGGGCAGGCAGTCCCGCGCCCGGGGCCGGGCAGTCCCCTGCCGCCCGGTGGACGCGGATGCGTCTGCTATTTTGGGGCCAAACTTGTAAATGATGGCGAACGGAGGCTACTTTTGAAATTTTTTTTGCTATAGGGTCAAAACAGTAAAAATCTCTATATATTCCCTGCCCCTCTTATTAATTTATGGAGGAACATAAATATAATTCATGCATTTCATTTATGTGTATCTATATCTATAATTCCAAGGGAGAAAGAAATTAAAGGGGGAAAAAGTAGACAGGGGACTACATGCGTATAGATAAGATAAGTATTCCCTTCCCATGCAAATAAAGCTGCTGGCGAACATGCATATGAACATGGATGTAGTAGCCGCAAAGCACTACTACTGCACACGAGGATACTCGGCATTTCCGAAAAACAATAAAGCTAGACAGATAGATAGATATTCTTTTCATATATTCTGCGTGTAGTAGGCGCCGGTCCTGGTCAGACGCCGGTGCATGCTCTAACAACCAACAGAGATGAAGAGAAGAGATTTAAACTTGTATGATTTAAAAGATAAGAACAAATCTTAACAAATTAACTAATGAAGCCTGGCGACTTCTTGAGTCAGGTTATAATAACAAGTTAAATTCATGATAGACTTGCAATATGAAAAACGAAACAGGATTCTGTAATTAAAAAGAAAAAGAGTCCATACAGGAAACATGCTAAATATACAGAGAAAACTTATTCTATAACACCAGTTTGAGCCCGGTACCAATTAATAACACAAACGGAGCCCAGTTCCACACAATAGCACAGGGGTCGCGCAACCATCCATACCACTTCTGTCAACTAACTAACTAACTATATATATAAGATAGATAGATGGCACACGCTCCCGTTTCCAAGTTAAGATGGAAGGAGACCGTCGTCCACTAGACTACCACTACTTTAATTATGAAAAAAAAATCAAGAAAGATACTTAATGCTTTGGTCTAGGGTCTTCGCAACATATCTATTATATATCTTATTAAACAAAGTAAAAAAAAGCCGTCACATTCACTCTTAAGTGGTAGAAATTATCATATTAATTGGTGAAAAAAAGAAAGATCTACATCATTGGTTTTCTATAAGTCCAAATTATAACGGTGTAAATTGATCTGATATAGGTTATTGTGGTATCTAATACAACTGCATATCTTTGCATCTGATTCGACAAGCAAAAGATTCTTAAGATATATAAATTCAGCCACTTATGCCGAGACCTATCTAAGAGAAAACACGTCAGTGAAGGTGAGGACACATGCTAGCCTAGATTACATACTTCTACGCTGTGTCGTTGGGTCATGCACAGTGGCGGATCTATGAAAAAAATAACCAGGTGTTCATATATATATATATAGGATTACTGAGTTTATGTTGTGAGATTCACATCTATGTATATATAGGTTTTGATAAGATAAGATAAAATCGAGCCTAGTGTCTTGTGCACCCCTAGCCTCACTTGGATCCGTATATGGTCATGCATCATGCTCTAATGCCATGCAAATTAGAGGGTCAATACTCGAGTCCGAATACAAAAGTAAAAGGAGTTCAGAAGCATATGAGGAGTCCGTGGCAATAACTTCCGTCGAGTCCTGGGAGTTTTTGGTTAGAGTAGCATTTTTACACACGCAATAGCAAATTTAGCCTCTTCTTCACGTCAAATACAAAAATGATACCGTGAAGCTGCCGACAGACGACACATCACCAAGTCCGTGTGCCCGAGCAAGGGCACGGACCTGTGGAAACATGTTTTAACGGTCTCAAACAGTACCAATACAGTAAACACCACCATGTTGGCACTGTAGCAGCAGCTCCAACTGTGAGGACTACTGTTCATGCACGTGGGATCGGCGGGCGGTGGTTTTCCGCTCGTTCACTGCTCACGCACGCGGACGTTTTGCTGTAGCAACAAACAGTTTTCCCGGCCGTGCGCAGCTGTCGCCCGTGTCCATGGCCTGAGCGCACGGACTCGGCGGCATCGGGCCCCGGGCACACGGACATGATGTCATTTTTGTATTTGACATGAAGAGAGTGAAAAAAAATGCTATATTGGCCAAAAACTCTGAATCCTGGTCTGAGTACAACAATTTAATAAGCTGACAAAGCTGAAGAATAGGATGGATCAACTAGCTAAGTAGCATAAGCATAAAAAATAATTAAATTTAATAGCTACTTGCTCTCCTGTTACTAAATAAATGATGTTTATAATGCGCACAACTATACACAAAAGTATTTAGATTGATTACGGAAATAGTATTAGTAGATTTGCTATCAAAAGTATTCCAATAATATTATGTTTTGATATATTTGCAGAAAACTTAATGGTCAAATGTGTATATTTGAAATTGTGTCAATAGTTGAAATGACATCTATATAAGTGACAAAGGGAGCATGTATTTTTGTTTTGTTTTATTTTAAACAAGAATTTGTAACTCTAGGCAGCACACTTGCACTTTCAAAAAATTAAGGAAAAACCACAAGTGTAACATATTATAACGATGCAAATTAATCAACTATAGAAAAAAAATTAAGAGAAGTGAGACTCGACCCTGAGAGGGTAAGTACAAATGGAACGGTAGAAGATATAAATCGCACTTATATAGTGTATGTACACTAGGGTGTTCTAAAAAAAGTGTATCTACACTAGGGCAGTTTAAAACATTGGATGACTCTTTAACTTTTGTTGTGATATAATCATGTATATAGATATAATCTCAAGATTATGGTTAGTTTTAGTATTGTGCTATGTATCTACTTCAAAGGGCCAAGCTTAATTACAGGCTACCCTGCTAGTTCTGCAAACATGCATGTAGCTGAATGCATGCATGCACATGCATGTTTAAATTGACAAGAATATATTCTGAATGCACAATATGATGAGATAGTCTTGAGATATATATTAATTAATCGCAGACCTCTGAGAATAATTAGGAGGTCATCCTTTGCGTCACAAGGTACCATATATAGGCCTGGAAGTAACACAGACACTACTCACACAAGAGAGTGAGATCGAGTGTCATGCATGAGTAGTACTGTGTACATGACTCTAGGTTGGACCACGGCCATCCAATCCATAGATCAATCTTACTTCCTCAAGGTCAGCGTTTTGCCGCCTTTTTCTTTTCTTCTGCCAAGAAAGATAAGCAGGAACTATTCCATTGCCCATCATCGCCAAATCAATGACGCATATATATATATATATATATATATATATATATATATATATATATATATATATATATATATATATATATGGTCGGACGCTCGGGCCAATTAAAATTTACGATCTAGCTGCAAATTAAGCAAGTTGTTAGCAGAGCGACGCGATCGATCGAACAATCAATCTGCCATGCATGCGTCTATATGCGATCATAAGATCGATAGCTAGGTAGTGTCTCTGTCCAAGGTCAACACGTACGTGTCTAGCTACCTCACTTGATTCTGCTATGATAAGCATGAAATATTCCAAACTCTGCAACCACAAATGCCAAAAAGTGGGCCTCCAATCATTAGAAGAACATATTCTGCACGCCGAAATTTTGGTGATGTCGCCCCCTCCGAAATTTTTACAATTCGTTCAAAAAAATTTAGAAATATTTGAATTTAGACAAATTACATCCTAAATTTGATTTTGGACAAAATTCGGTCAAATTTCATCCAAATTTCGACCACTTTGAAATCCCACCGATATTTTAAACCAAAATTTCGGTAATTTCGTTCGTTTCGTTACCTTCCGATTTTTTTTTTCAAAACAAAATTGTTTTCCCTACTGTCTGTACGTATGTTTCAGAGGCAAAAGAGAGGACGGTAGTAGTATGATCAGCGCAACAAAATAAGGTCGACTTATCCTTTATCTGCAGATGGTTTGTCAAACTATAAATAGGTGGCCATGAGCAGTGTCATGTCATGTATTGCAGATAACAAATAATGTGTTTAAGTCTGTAGTGAGGAAGAGGCACTGCTACAAAAGAGGCAATACTGGACACTTTATTACAGACGGTTCCCCAGAAACCGTCAGTGTTGTAATTAGCAAAGACGGTTTTACAATCGCGACTGTCTATGTTACTAGCGTTAGGTAGAACCGTCTGTGATACTCAATAAGAACCGTCTGTGATAATTCCCAGACGATTCTGAATAAGAACCGTCTGTGATTATTATAGACTTCACAGACGGTTTTTAATAAGAATCGTCTATGATAATTTAATTTTGTATCACAGACGGTTTGTGGTTGAAAGTGTTTGTGATACGTTCAATGCCGCTTCGGATCCCAC
Organism: Phyllostachys edulis; assembly: GCA_036346405.1. Lineage (NCBI taxonomy): Eukaryota > Viridiplantae > Streptophyta > Magnoliopsida > Poales > Poaceae > Phyllostachys > Phyllostachys edulis. Next base: position 62,120 of record JAYEVD010000605.1, read on the forward strand.
GCGATGCGTCTCTTTGTCATTCACGCGCCGACGCGTCTCTTCGTTTCGCCGTGCCAACACATCTCTTCGTCTCACCGTGCGATGCTTCCATATCTAGCAATATTTAAGCGAGTTCTTGCTGTATTGATACATACGCAACGCTATAACTAGTACCGTCGTGCGCCATGGTGAGCACGCGAAGCATGACGGCGAAGACCAAGACGAGGAGGTCAGCGATCACCGTCCACATCGTCAGCCTTGTGGCCGCGAGATCTTCTCAGCCCATGGCTGACCTCTGCAGTCTATGAGCCATGTACATATTTATATACCTACAAAAATACGTACTACTATTTGTGGTGGTAACCAATCCATGCATGCATATACATGTTACTAATCTGACTATATTTGGCCTTTTAATTTTCTCTTATGGAGTCGCAAGGCCATGTACAAGAGGCGTCCAAGGAGCGCGCCGTGGGGATGCGCATGGCGCTGGAGCGGCAGGAGGCGATGAAGTGGCTGGACAACAAGCACTACCTCACCGTCGTCAACCACCTGGCCAGCATCGGCAACCCGGAGGCCTACTTCATCGTCGGCCTCGTGCTCATCTTTGTGCACCAGGACATGCAGTGCGGCGTTGTGTGCCTCGACCGGGTGGCCGTCGCTGGTCACAAGGCCGCGGCCTATGTGCTCGGCCTCCTCTATACGGCCGACGAGGCGCACGACGTTGAGAAGCACTACATCAGCCAAGTCGAGGGTGAGCCGGCCGGTGGTAGGTGTGAGACGGCCAAGAGGACCAACCGGGAGTGCAGGCGGTGCAGGAGGCTCGCTGCGGACGCGGTCCGGGAGGCGACGTGGAAGAAGATGGCCGGGCCACAGGGCCGGGTGTTGGCGCTGCTGGAGGACGGCCACCGGTGCACGAGCACCACCGCGGCGTGATGAAGGGTGGGCGACTACGTCATCTTCTGCATGGCGATGTGTAGGATTAGGCATGAGTACGCCAAGTTCTTTGCACAGTTGTTGAACTACTTGTCATAAAATTAACGGTCTTAGCATAGTTTTAGCAAATATTCAAATATAATTCTTTACTAATATGTGAATATGTCATATGTTCTGAATTTGTATTTATGTATATGAGAATGTATATTATCACAGACGGTTATTTATTGGAACCGTCTGTGATGTGTATTTATCACAGACGATTCTACTTTAGAACTGTCTGTGATGTCCAACCCTATTTATATTTGGACTCTAGGGTTTGCCCGAACCCCCCACTCAAAACGATTAAGTTTCTCCTCCCCCGTGCTCGTTGTCGCCGTCCTCGATGCCGCCTCCTCCTCAAGCACGGCACGCCTCCTCCTTCCTGAGCACGAGCCGCTGCCTCCTCGAACCCGGTGCCCCTCCTCCCCGAGCACGAGCCGCTGCCTCCCCGAACCCGATGCCCCTCCTCCCCCAAGCCCGGTACTGCTCCTCCTTGAGCCCGCCTCCTCCCCTCCCCGATCCCGTCGCCACCATCCTCGACGCTGCCTCCTCCTTGAGCCCAACATGCCTCCTCCCCCGAGCGCCTCCCAAGCACCACCAAGGTAAGCTGACCACCCCTAGCCATTCTATTTTTTCGTATCACCTTGCTTAATTATGTGTTGTACTATTGGATATATTCAATCTATATGATTTTTATGTGCCTAGCATCGGGAGATATTGCAAAGTGATTTTTTGTGGGCCCGGTGAATTGCTCTATGATGAATTGATGTCACAAATGCAATTGGATGTGATATTGTGTATAGATTGTGCCTTGAGCTGTTAGATTCCATGCTGTTATCTATTATTTCGAGCATGCAATTTATACATTCTGATATACTTGCTGCCGTTTGAGCTTTTTCAGTCAACTAATACTTGCTGTCTTGTAGAAGTTTCAGTCTTCTAGTCTATTTTTCAGTGATTATTTACAATCACTGATCTACATCACAGTTGATAGTATCTTGATAGCCGTGTATACCAAAGTTAATTTTGGATGATTTGCTTGAACTAGTTTGAATAGATTAGCAAGTTTTATTTTGAGCTCATGGCCTAATCTATAAAGTGTCATGTTTAATTTGTGATTACATTTGGCATGAGTGTTGTGATGGCCAAGTTTTAATCTTGTGCAACTAGCCTTCTGAGTGCAATAATCAATCTTCTAAATCTTAGCTTTATGCTGATTTTTATTGTGCACATATTGTGTGTGTGTTGAGCATATTATTTCTTTTAAATGAATTGAAGGATTCATATGCTTATATTTCAATTATGTCATTTAATTGGTGTTGGAAATATGCTTTATTCATAATTAATTCTACAATACAAAAGAATATCACAAAATACAAAATTTGCTATTCCATTCCAAAACAAGACCAAATGAGTCAAAAACTACTACAACACCTCTTCACCGCCTTGCACCATTCATTTCACATTTGTTTGTGTAACCGTGTTCATACCGGTCAAGTTCACCTCCCTTGCGTCCTAGGGTCCTACCATTCTATTCCTGATCTCTTCTCTATAAAATCTCCAAGCAGTGGCTGCTTGTGCCTTTTAAACTGGTTTCATATATATATATATATATATATATATATATATATATATATATGTATATGTATATATATATATATATGTGTGTGTGTGTGTGTGTGTGTATATATGTATATATATACACATATGTGTGTGTGTGTATAATTCGTAGTCCATTATTAGCTAACTCGAGGCTTGAATTATGAAAAAAAAAATCAAGAAAGATACTTAATGCTTTGGTCTAGGGTCTTCGCAACATATCTATTATATATCTTATTAAACAAAGTAAAAAAAAAGCCTCACATTCACTCTTAAGTGGTAGACATTATCATGTTAATTGGTGAAAAAAGAGAAAGATCTACATCATTGATTTTCTATAAGTCCAAATTATAACGGTGTAAATTGATCTGATATAGGTTATTGTGGTATCTAATACAACTGCATATCCAAAGCAATTTGCATATGATTCGATAAGCAAAAGATTCTTAAGATATATAAATTCAGCCACTTATGCCGAGACCTATCTAAGAGAAAACACGTCGCTGAAGGTGAAGACACATGCTAGCCTAGACTACATACTTCTCTGTTGTGTCGTTGGGTCATGCGATGGCGGATCTATCAAAAAATAACTGTGTTATATATATATATATATATATATATATATATATATATATATATATATATATATATATATATATATATATAAGATTCACATCTATGTATATATAGGTTTTGATAAGATAAGATAAAATCGAGCCTAATGTCTTGTGCACCCCTAGCCTCACTTGGATCCGTATATGGTCATGCATCATGCTCTAACGCCATGCAAATTAGAGGGTCAATACTCGAGTCCGAATACAAAAGTGAAAGGAGTTCAGAAGCATATGAGGAGTCCATGGCAATAACTTCCGTCGAGTCCTGGGAGTTTTTGGCTAGAGTAGCATTTTTTACATGCGCAATAGCAAATTTAGCCTTTTCTTCACGTCAAATGCAAAAATGATACCGTGAAGCTGCCGACAGACGGCACATCACCAAGTCCGTGCGCCCGAGCAAGGGCACGGATCCGCGGAAACATGTTTTAACGGTCTCAAACAGTACCCATACAGTAAACGTCACCATGTTGGCACTGCAGCAGCAACTCCAACCGTGAGAACTACTGTTCATGCACGGGGATCGGCGCGCGGACGTTTTGCTGTAGCAACATACACGTTTTCCCGGCCGTGCGCAGCTATCGCCCGTGTCCATGGCCTGAGCGCACGGCGGCATCGGGCCCTGGGCATGCGGACATGATGTTATTTTTGCATTTGATATGAAGAGAGTGAAAAAATGCCATATTGGCCAAAAACTCTTGAGTCCTGGTCTGCGTACAACAATTTAGTAAGCTGACATCCATGTGACGATGAAGCAGGAGAATAGGATGGATCAACTAGCTAAGTAGCATAAGCATAAAAAATAATTAAATTTAATAGCTACTTGCTCTCCTGTTACTAAATAAATGATGTTTATAATGTGCACAACTATACACAAAAGTATTTAGATTGATTACACGGAAATAGTATTAGTAGATTTGCTATCAAAATTATTCCAATAATATTATGTTTTGATATATTTGCAGAAAACTTAATGGTCAAATGTGTATATTTGAAATTGTGTCAATAGTTGAAATGACATCTATATAAGTGACAAAGGGAGCATGCATTTTTGTTTTGTTTTATTTTAAACAAGAATTTGTAACTCTAGGCAACACACTAGCACTTTCAAAAAATTAAGGAAAAACCACAAGTGTAACATATTATAACGATGCAAATTAATCAACTATAGAAAAAAATTAAGAGAAGTGAGACTCGACCACGAGAGGGTAAGTACAAATGGAGCAGTAGAAGATATAAATCGCACTTATATAGTGTATGTACACTAGGGTGTTCTAAAAAAGTGTATCTACACTAGGCGCTTTAAAACATTGGATGACTCTTTAACTTTTGTTGTGATATAATCATGTATATAGATATAATCTCAAGATTATGGTTAGTTTTAGTATTGTGCTATGTATCTACTTCGAAGGGCAAAGCTTAATTACAGGCTACCCTGCTAGTTCTGCAAACATGCATGTAGCTGAAAAAAAAATTATGTCAATTGTGTGTGTGTGTGTTGAGCATATTATTTCTTTTAAATGACTTGAAAGATTCACATGCTTATATGTCAATTATGTCAATTAGTGCTGGAAATACTTTATTCATAATTAATTCTGCAATACAAAAGAATATCACAAGAGACAAAATTTGCTATTCCATTCCAAAACAAGACCAAATGAGTCAAAAACTACTACAACACCTCTTCACCTGCCTCGCGCCATTCATTTCACATTTGTTTGTGTAACCAAGTTCTCCTCCCTTGCGTCCTAGGGTCCTACCATTCTATTCCTGATCTCTTCTCTATAAAATCTCTAAGCAGTGGCTGCTTGTGCCTTTAAAACTGGTTTCATATATATGTAGACCCTTGCTTCCTAGGGTCCTACCACGGCCTCAGAAGTAATAGCGATAGGCGAACTTGAAGTTATTAATTACAAGCATGTAGTTATCTTTCAACCTCACAAGAATACCAAGCAACTTGAGTTCTAGTTTATATGTAAGGATGACCTCACCGTAGAACTTGACATCAAGGAATGATTGGTTCTCGATACATGATGTCACTTCGGTTGGAGTACTTAGCATCCATGCCACTTTCGAACATAGTGACGTCCAATCACCTATCGACGACATCCAGGTAATGTACATGCGCGTCCAACTATATCAGCAACCAATCGTTCCTTGATGTCAAGTTCTACAGTGAGGTCATCCTTACATATAAACCAAAACTCAAGTTGCTTGGTGTTCTTATTGGGTTTAAAGACAATTACAAGCTTGTAATTAATAACTTTAAGTTCAGTTCTACTGCTATTACTTCTGAGGCTGTGCTTTAGGAGGATTCTACAAGCACTTGGAGGATTGGCATGAAGCAAATCACACACTTCAGTGGGTCGGGTTCGATGAAGTAGGTCGTAGTTCACCTGTACGTTTAGGATGAACGACCAAGGTGTAACACCCTGGTTATTCGAAAGTCAAGATGTCACCTAAATCATCTAACATACAACCATAATGCGGAAGAATTTGAATAATATCATCTAATGACATAAAGAGATCACTATTTAATAGAACCATGGCACGAAAATATTCTGAATTCAAGCTAGTATAACGAAGGGTGATCGAAGGTCACAAGCAATACTTAATCAACCATAACATAGAGGGGGTTATCAACCACATCTAAATTTAATTATTACAGTTCATCATTAACGAATGAAAAATAGAACTAAATCGTAATCTTGGACTTGATTAAGGTGAAGTGAATGAGTAGTGCGTGTCTACTCCCTCCCAATAGAGCCAACATCAATGATCACCTAAAAAAACAAACAGTGCAAGAATGAGTCCGAGACTCAGCAAGTACAGAAAATAAATGGGACATACAACAAACATGATCATGACAACATCATTGAAGAATATGAATAAATCATAGAACGAATATTCGAATGAATGGAATAAATGAATTGAATGAAATGAAGGGACTACACACATGCATATACCAGTATAGCTAGTGACACACCCGTCGGTGTTCACCTCAGCCCGCATTTAACAAAATACGGGGATCCAAATCCCGTATGAAGAACGTTTTATACGGGTGTCCCAATCTGCCCACATTGGAATGGTGGGTCTTACGTGCCCATACTGGAATTGATGGGTCTTTACATCCCACTCCCGTGGGTGAATCATGAACTATGAATGAATGAATGAATGAATAAATATATATGAATTTGTAAGAAGAAAACTCAAGAAGCATGATTCACATACATGAAACGAAGTAGAAGTCAACGAAACCTACTCACATACCATAGTACTCAGTCATGGCATGAACTTAAAACATTATGAACAATCAACAGTAGTACATTACACAATGTACGTGCCCATATTGGAATAATGGGACTTCACTACCCACTCCCGTGGGTGAACAGGAGCGAAGGAACGAATGAATGTAAGGAATGTAGCCTTATTATTGAAGAATCATGGTATATCAACTATGAAGGGAAACAAGGAATACCGAAATTACCCATTTTATATTCATCAAACAAGTGGAACAAACAAAAAACAAGACATATCAATTGTACTTCCCTCAACCGTGATTCGGAAGTCAACGATAGAAAGCTCTAGCCCCGGGGTTCACCACCACCCGGCAGCCGTAAAATAATATACTAAGTACACCAACCAAAAGTGTACAGCAATGCAATGAAACAAAAAGAGAACAAGCGTCCCTAATCGCAATCCCAACAATTAATCAAAACTCTCTCAAATTCTCAAATCTGTCCAAACGAACAGCTGTTAAGGACAAATTCTTAACTTTTTAGTCAAAACTCCAAAAGCCATGAATCCAATTTTCCTATAACCTACACAAGCCTAGCTACAACTTCTCAAGTGACCAAAAGATCAAACTAGTTCATCTAAGTCTTTGTTTTTAATCCTGAAGACCGATCTGCCATCTCCGGTACTACTAACTTGTGAATTTCATAACTTTTGTTTGGATCAACTAAACACATTGTTCTAATACTTTCTGGAAACTACAGGAAACCAGGTATGTCAATAAAATTATCTCAAATATTTCCATTATGCAACAAATGTTGCAAATAGTCAAGTAAAACTCTTCTGTTCACAATAGAGATGCAGATTACGGCCTGAGATTCTAAAATTCATAACTTTTGATCTAGAAATCCAAAAATCATGAAATTTAACTTTCTGGAATCACAATGAAAATACCTACAACTCTCAAGGAGACCAACGGACCCAATTCGGTCGTTTCCTATATCAAATTTATAGATCTATGTTCGCTGCATAAATCCTGAGACTGATTTAGCACCCTGACTTGAGAAATTCATAACTAATTAACCGTTTATCCAAAAATTATGAATTAGCACTTTCTAGAAAGATAACGAAAATTCCCATCTATCTCCAGGAGACACTAATCCCTGAATATGCCCGGATCTAACCCAAAACTGCGCGTCAACAGAACAGCCTAATCAACCGATCTAGAACAGCAGTTACAGAATATCTAATAACGACGAATCTCATATGAAACAACTCCTAAATCCGATGGGGAATAAGATTTTACTCACGAAATTCCATTGGGTTTCGCTGAAGATCCCCTATGAAGAATTCCTCCTTCCCCGTCCCCTTCCTTTCACCCTTGACGAGCACCACCACGACCTCTCCTTTCTTCCGCGGGCTTGGACAGCAGCAAGGAGAGGCACCACCAATGGAGGGGAGGCGCTGGATCTTGCTGGCCAGGAGGGGAGGTGGCAGCCTAGAGGAGAGAAGGGGGTGGTTGCTCAAGGGAGAAGGTGGGAGGCGCATAGGAGGGGGACGGGCAACTTGGAGGGCGGCTAGGGTTGTGGGGAGGAGAGGGGGCGCCCCCTCCACATTTGGCTGGCCACCAATGGGCCTTCTAGGCCAAGGCCTAAGGCCCAGGTTGGCGGAAATTCGCAGAAAAACCCCTTTCTAACTCTTTACTTTCTCTTTTGTTTACTTTCTTCCTTAGAAACATTCGGTGTATTACACAAGGAGTGAGCTAGCTAGCTGAATTCAGGCCTCGAGTTAGCTAATGTCAATCTTGACCGTTAGATCTCGATTGAACAACCAAGATTGCGGGCTCCCACCTCCAAACCATTTAATCACCCTGCATGCTTCCACCTCCAATGCGCCTTCATTAATGCGCCTGTATTAAACACCCTGCATGATCCAACGGTCAAGATTGACATTAGCACCTTAGCACTATATATATATATATATATATATATATATATATATGAAAATGGTATGGTACTCCTGAGAGTACGTACTCCTACTCCTCATATACTACTTAAATGGTATGATGATACCTCTTTATCTATTGGAGGATACTCCAATAATGATTATAATATACCCCAAAGTGAGTTTCTTAAAAATTTTCATTAAAATCCACTTTTTATAGCAAAATTTGTGTATATACTTCATTTATATATGAAAAAGGGTATATAGAAAAAATAAAGGGCCCCAATGAAAACTTTTTAATCAAGTCGCATTGGAGTATTTTATAATTGGTATTTTAAGTATCACGAAAATAATAAAGAAGTATAATATATTTGTTTAAGTGGTATATATATATATATATATATATATATATATATAGAGAGAGAGAGAGAGAGAGAGAGAGAGAGAGAGGTTATCACAGATGGTTCCTTAGGACAAATAGTCTATGATACATCAGCTATTATAGACGGTTTCATCTATGTCGGGACACAAAAATAAAATTCAGGAACTCTCTGTGTATTCTGAACTAGTCCCAGATCAGTAGCTAGCTCACACAGGAAACAGTAATGAAATACCATCTATTTATTTGATTTAACTAAAAAGATATCAAATTAACACATAGTAATAATAATTGGATCTTATGGTCAATGCTTACTTAACTTGCTACGCAGTGCTAAAGAAACAAATAAACTCTTGCAACGGAACGGGAAAACTTGGAAAGACCAATCAACATGCCCACAGGTAATCAAGTGGAGAACGCATCCTAATCCGTGAAGTATTCATAGTTCTCCTTCTAAAAGAACTCTTGAGCAGTTTGATATTTTTCTATTGAGCATCAAAAATTGGAGTCATGAGCACATAAAGTACTCAGCAAGTCGTAGGGAAATGGTATGCAATTAATATTCATGCAGGGCTTGAACAAAGGTTAGTTGTATGGTTCTTTTGCAGAAAGCAACATTGACGATAAATACAATAAATAGATTGAAATACGTAATTGAAAAGAATAATAAATAAATAAACAAAGTCCTGGCTGGTGTAGCTCCGAAATTGAAAGAAATTGGTGTCGGCCCTTGCTTCTGTGGACACTTGTTGGCATAATAACCTGTCTCATGGCAGTTGAAACAAATAACTTCTGCAGCTGGATTGTTGGTCCTCTGAGGTTGATGATTGTTGCTATTGTTGACATTATGAATTCCTAAGTTCACTGAATGAGATATTGGTGCAGGGGTTATGAATGCGACAGATGAATTATTAGAACGAAAAGGCTACTCAGCATTGGTCCTGGTTCTCTGTAGTTGATTTTGATGAACTCCATGTTGTATCATCCTCCTTTTGCGAGATTCGTCCAATTCTCGACGAGAATCTTCTAAGAGTACGACTTTATCCACCATATGCTAAAAATCCACATAATTGTTTCCAATAACTTACAATTTCAGACTAGGGTTGAGTCCACGCTTGAATCATTTTTGACGTGCATTATCTGTAGCAACATCTTTTGGGGCATAGCGAGAAAGTTGAGTGAACTTGTTGAGATATTCACTCAGAGACATATTTCCTTGCTGTAGCTCATGAAATTCATTTTTCTTCATTTCCAAAATACCATCTGGAACATGCGCTTGACGAAAAGCTGTCGAAAATTCTTCCCAAGGAATGGCTTGCGAATTCTCGTGAGCTGCGATGCAGTTCTCCCACCATTCTGCTGTTGTACCTTCCAACTGATGTGAAGCATAAACAACCTTCTCAGCAATGGCGAGCTTTTTCTAAACAGAGTGAAACCAATGTTCTGCTTCCAAAGGTTCTGACGAATGAGAAAACATAGGCGGACGAGTCCTCATATACTCTAATAACTTGGAGTGTTGACGAGCTGGCGGCGGAACAGTTGCTGCTTGATTATTCTGAATCAACAAACTGACTATTGCAACGACGGTTTGATTTTGCTGAGTCATCATACTATTCATGTTTTGCATCATCACGTTCATGAGATGAGTCTGAGCTGCTAGAAATTTTTCCATGTTTAGATCTGCGACTCCAGGTACTGGCGACTGGCCACTAGCATTGACATTGGCGTCATCCGACTGAGTACGGCTCGATGTGTTGCGAGTGTCAACCATCTGCGACGATTCTTCATAGGTTTAGTAGGTAAGATAGAAAAGCAATGTAGATAAGAGAGAATAGTACAACAGATGAGATAGAACAGAATATAGAAGATAGAGACAACTTAATTATGGGAAATTAGATTATACCCAAGGACAAAAGACAAATAAGACATAGCTAGAATGCTACGAAAGAACAAATAAGTTCTTCAAATTAAAGCCTTAGTGTGACTGCAACATAATGCTTGACACCAAAACTACAGCTCCCACTTACACACAACCCAAATAAAAGCCTATTACACAATGATCTAAAACGCTATTAAAGACTCTAATAGGACGGCTCCCACTCTGGACTAGAGAACAAAGACTCCTCAAAATCTTCCTCCGAATCACTGTAGAACACCCATGAGTTGCGAACTGCTGGTGGAGGCTCCGGACGAACTCCTGGAACAAAGCGATGAAGATACTCTTGACGATTGCCGGTGATTTGACGCCTTTCTTCTGGACTGGGTGGAGTAGGTGACGGCAATGGAACTAGTGATGGAACTTAAAATTCTCCCAACTTTTCTTCTGGCTCAAGAACAGCTGGCACTAACGCTACTTGCATCACATACTTCCGAATCAACTTGGACAAACTAATCCAGTGCAGCCTACAAATCCTTCGAACAACTTACGGGCAACTCTGATCGCTGACATGTCTTCAAGCTCGTTGTGGTACTTCATACTATGGTGGCGGATGTGGATTCCAATCCTCACGATGAAATACACACTCGTCTTGAATCCAATTCTGTGCCCTTTCACTTTCTTTTCCTTGGTGAAGTAAGTTGCACTACTGCTTGTCCGCAAACTCTGTAGCAAGCATTGAAGAACTCCAGGCCAATCTCCTCTTTGATCACGATACAGTTGAACCATCTAAAGAAATTAGCAGGATAAGACGGTCAAATTAAGATTACAAATCGAAGTTTAGCAAAGACAAGAGACAAGATCTCTATAACAAGATGAGAAAGAATAGAATAGGATAAGTATAGAATAGACTAAGAAGAGAGAAGAATATAACATATGAGAAAAGAATAATCGCTTAAATCAAATTAAGTTGATTTGATTTATAAAATAAGTCTTGAAGTTTTTGGCTAAAATGACCATGCTAACTAAGGTTGCGTTCTACAGTCGATATGGCTTTGATACTACATCTGTTGGGACCCAAAAATGCAATTCAGGAACCCTCTGTGTATTCTGAACTAGTCCTAGATTAGTACCTAGCTCACATAGGAAACAGTGATGAAATACTATCCATTTATTCGATTTAACTAAAAAGATCTCTAATTAACACATAGTAACAATAACGGGACCTTATGGTCAATGTTTACTTAACTTGCCACGTAGGGCTAAAGAAATAAATTAACTCTTGTAGCGGAATGGAAAAACTTAGAAATGCCAATCAACATGCCCGCAGGCAATCGAGTGGAGAACACATCCTAATCCGCGAAGTCTTCATAGTTCTCTTTCTGAAAGAACTCTTGAGCAGCTCTGAAAGAACTCTTGAGCAGCTTAATATTCTTCAACTGAGCAGCAGAAAATGGAGTTGTGAGCACATAAAGTACTTAACAAGTCGTAGGGAAATGGTATGCAATTAATATTCATGCAGGGGTTGAACAAAGGTTAGCTGTATGGTTCTTTTGCAGAAAGCAACATTGACAATAAATACAATAAATAGATTGAAATGTGTAATTAAAAAGAATAATAAATAAATAAACAATTGCCCATTCACCAAACGAACATTATATTCATCAAGTGAATTTTCCATTCACACTCCGACTCATTTTATAAAGAAATTCTATCTCTCGTGTGAAATCCCCGAGCACGTCCATGACCGTGGACACGGTCGTTTAAACAGTTTTAACTCTACTGAGGTTGTACAACTTTACCTACAAGAGATAAATCAACTTATAATGTCTGTCTGACACACTTCTGTAGGTGTGCGACTAAGTGATTATCACAATGTCTTTACAAAGATCCTTCTTAACCCAGTTCTGCCCGCTAAGGTTTCAACACTGAATATCTTACCGACCAGACAGGGGCCCCCTCTTGCGCCGGTGTGAGTATACGTACCCCGAAACTCAAGGTTCCAAGAAAGAACCGAAATTAAGACATTGCTAATTAGTTAGCCGAGTCCGTCCCATACCGGACATGTGATTGTACGGTTAATGCCCAGTTCAATGGCGCACAAGATTAACTCGTTGACAAGTTACTCAGGCGAGTCTACCATAAACCCATGTGTTATAATCACACCCACAATCCACAACCGCTCGCCCGAGCAAAACTTATTTTGTTCAACCAAGACCACTGATATACCCTGTCATGGTATACAAATTTTAACAAGAGTGGCTAACCACCACGATTCCATATCTCATTAAGTCAAATTCAACATTATTTATACAGGTGATAATGAACCCATCGCAACTAAGCTTAACTAAGCATCTATATGATACCCATGTAGGTGATACAAATATGTCCAACTAAAATTATCCATGATAAGGTGACAAATGATTTATGGCATTCAAATATTAAATGGAGGCATAATGACAACATGTTATAACTAATCTCAAAACAATTTGTATAAAGATAGCATGCAATTGATATAAAACAATATACTTTTGAAATCATAGGTTCAATATGATCAAAGGACTACGACTAGCCTTGGAATAGATCTTGTTCTTGGTGCACTCCTCCTAGCTCAAAATTTCCCAAGTATCAATGTTTACTCGCAAACGAAGCAAATAAACCAAATAAATATAAAATAGAGAGAAAAAACTCCAAAAATTAAATAAAATCTCAGGAAAATATAGCTCGAATTTAGATTAGAAATTTGAATGGGCTCAATCAGAGTTCGTATGAGGAAGAATGAGTTTTTAGAAGATCTAAACCTAAAGAAATAGCAAAATTCAATTTTTTTTGGATTTTCCTGAATTATTTTCCTACTGGAAATTCCGGATTATCACGTCGTGCTCACGTTAGCCTTGATTTTTGGAATTACAATAAATCCAGCAAAATTGGCGCAGAGGCTGACATGTGGGTCTATGGTCTATAGACCAGGTCCAGGAAATAGGTTCATGGGTCTACGGGTTCATGAGTCTACGGAATAGTGATCTGACAAGGGGACACACAAATCAGAGAGATGGTCTACGACGGAATGGATCTGTGGGATTTGGATCTATGGTTTAAGGTGCGGTGTGCCATGCATGCGCTGACGCGGCGCTTGACTGGGCAAACACGAAGAATCTAGACCCGCCATTATGAGTTAATGGAGTAGTTTGGTGATTAATGACAAATCTATTTGTAAGACTAACATTTTTATTGATATACCTATTGTGTAGTGTTATTTGGATGAAAATGTGAAAATCATGAAGGTATGCATTCGACATCATATTCTTATATATTGTTGCATTCCTCAGATCTAAAATATTGGTTGAACTCCACTAAAAGTCTAACTTGAATATGTGTATATGTTTTTATTATACATTCGTGTATGCACACATTTAGGGGGAGTTCACTCTATGTTTTGTGGTTTCATTAGTATTGATCCATATTTCTTTATCCACCTATATTAGGGATCTCTACTTTGAAACATATCCTTTGAGTATATAAAGCTTGTGTAGTTTATATATACTCATATTACTTTATATTCAATTATTTGCAATTGTGTTGTGGGACTAATGTGTGTGCTAAGATGTTTTCAAGGCTGTCCCAGATTATGGAAGACAACATGAAGACTTCGGATGACATTATGAGTTAATCTTTATCAAGTCAAGGTTCAAGAAGAGGATGCATCATGTGTTGATGCATATCAAGTGTAATACCCCGAATATCAAATAGAGAGAACATATTATTCAGAAGAGAAATTTATTCAAATTTGAATGCACTAAAGTTTAGAGGAAAATTGAAAGAAAATTCAAGATTTGAGGGAGGATTGGACCTTGGCTTTCGGCCCAAGGCGTCCTAGCCAAGTGGGCCGGCCTTGTAGTGGAGTCAAGAAGGGGGGTGCCCTTCCCCCAAAACCCTAACCTCTGCTACAGTACCACGCCGCACTGTAGCACGCAGTACTGTAGCAGCCCGCCCCTCCCTACTGCTCTACCAAGATGAGGAAGAAGCTCTGAGGTGCCGCCGGCCATGGTGGAAGGAGAAGAAGGGAGAAGAAGAAAGGAGGAGAAGAAGATCATCTTCTTCGCGGATCGTTCTTTGTCATCCCGCGGGTCTCCAAGTGTAACAATCGTCGATTGTTGTCATATGATTAATCGTAGAATTGAAATCGAATAGATTTGATTGGATAAATGTCGGTCTGCTGTAAACATCAATCTGTCCAGAATGTTGCGTGGGCGTTTTTGCGATCGTAGAGGCCGAACCAGTAGTTTTGATATCCTAGAGATATTTAGAGGTTGTTCTTAACTTTCTATGGCCGCCGAGTTCGCTTGATTCCGACGTTCGAGTCAAAAGATATGGCTGTTTTAGTATCCGCTGTCCAGATTTCTGACGAAACTGAACTGATGTGTTAATTTGTAACTTATGACATGGTAATTGGCAGAATCTGGGATTTCTCCCAACTAGGTTATTGTAGGTAATTTTATAACCTTTCCGGATTGATAAATATTGATCAATTCGGAGTTATAGATTAAAAGTTATGGTCGTTTTGGTGCCACTATTTATTCTGTAGGCAGTTTTTCTGTGCTGAAAGTTCACCTGTTTGTTAACGTACTAAATTGGCCGAATCAAATTATCTTGCCAACTAGAGTATTGTGGGTTTGTCAGTCAAGAGTCCACAGAAACTGGGTTCACCCCATTTGGAGTTCTAGATCAAGAGTTATGCCATTTACCGTGCTGCTGCCAGGGGCGGTGTAGGGCAGAATGTGTTGATTTTCAGTTTAGAGGTTCTAGTTATATTTTGAATCACCGGGGAGCGTTGTAGAACTTTATCTAGTATTGTCATGTTAAATCGCATCCTTATTTCAGTTATTTGTTTGTTAGGAGGTGAAGCTTCAGGTTTGGGAGCACCGCAATTGCCTATTAACGCGCCGCAACGCTAAAGGCAAGTACCTTAGTATTCCTAGGATTATGACATGTTGAATGCTTGCTATTGGTATTGAATTTCTAAGTACCATGTTATTACTTAAATGTTCATATTCAATCCATGTGGTTACCTTCATGATGGAGAGCATGTTTCTTATTGTTCAATATTCATATGACATACTCAGCATCCATCTTTTATATTTCATCCACGGAGTGGATCGATTGTATAAGACCCATCAATTCCGGTATGGGCACGTAAGACCCACCATTCCAATGTGGGCGATTCGGGACACCGTCTGAAACGTTCTTCGTCAGGGCTTGGGTCCCCACTTTGTTAAGTCGGGCTTAGGTGAACACCGACGGTGTGTCACCAAGAATACCGTATATACATGTGTGTGTAGTCCTTCATTTCATCCACATCATTCATTCCATTCATCCAAGTGTTAGATTCGTGCTTATTTCATACACTTTAATGATGTTCACATGATCAAGGTTGTTATGTGTTATTCATCTAATGTACTTCTTGAGTCTCGGACTCACTCTTGCTTTGTTTATTGTTTATTTTTAGGTGAACTTTGAGGTTGGCTCCATGGGGAGGAATAGACATACACTACCTTTTCACTTCACCTTAATCAAGTTCATGATTTCATTTTAGTTCAATTTAATCATTCATTATTGATGAACTGTAATAATAAGCGTTGGTCGTGGTGATAACTCTTCTCCATTAAGGCGGTTAATAAGCGTGCGTAAGCTTAGTTCATCCTTTTGATATAGTTGCTTGAGATCGATTATATACGCAATGATTACGATATTTGTTGATTTCACCATTGTCTTGATATTAATGATTGTTGGAACCTCCGGTATAGCTAACTATACAGGGGAGGTTATGCCGAAATTTAGAATCTTTGTCGTCTGTTTTAGCTTGTTAACTTGTTAGTTTAGTAGCATTCCAGCCCTTGTAGGACTGGGGTGTTACATCAAGATCTCGAAGAGGAGATGATCATGAGTTGATCATCAAGTCAAGAGAAGACCCATCATGTGTTGATGGAGGTCAAGTAAAGGATGCATCATGGGTTGATGCATATCAAGACGATGACCCGGACTTGAAGTGAAGATGTGCGTCATCAAACTTCAAGAGGATGCTCAAGGCAAATGTATGACAAACTTGGGCTAAGGATGTGCTTCTAGTCTTTTACTGGTCTTGGTGTTTGGTTGGAAGACCAGATTGCTAGTATAGGTTGCCGTACTATTAAGAGGTTTCTTGTCTAGTAGCTTGAGTCTCATCATGTGTTGATAGCTCAATCTCGCTTGCTCTAGCTCACCTTGGCATGATGCTATTATTTGCAAATGTGTTTTGCAAATAGTCGAGGCTCAAGCATCTAATCCTTGTAGCATGTGACTATACTTTGTAAATGGTTTAAGTCCATGTACCTACTCCTTGTGGCACGATATAAGTTTGCAATTGTATTTTGTAAATTGTTGGGATTCATGCATTTTCCCTTGGCATGGTCTAAGATTGCTTGTTGCTATTTCTTTGGACTTAGATCGTGGTAGTGGATCTTTGGAGTTGTGCCTTTTGATTTGATCAAATGTGTTTGAGATTAATCAAATATGTGAGTTGTGTAGCCCTCTAAATAAGCTTTTCATAGAGTCCAAGAACACTCAATTCCGACATCGGAGTCAAAAATTATGATAGTACTACCGCAAATCCTGATTTTTGCGAATTTTTGCTCCCAATGGCTAGTTTTTGTGTGTGAGCTACAAATACCCACCTTGGCCGGTTGAGAGACAAACTTTGGCATCCCATTTCACTCTCTTGAGCTAGTGTGAGCTTTTCCTCTCAATTGTGCATTTGTTGCACCTTGTGAGCAAGGAGAGAAGTCTCCAGTTGCATGTGTTGCATCTAGAGGTGGATTTCGTATCCACTTGAGTTTGTGCATTCGTTGCACATGGTGAGAGTCAAGCAAGGGACTTGGCTTGTTACTCTTGGTGTTTGCCGACACCTAGACGACGTGGAGGCGTCGTGGACTAGTGATCTTCTCAAGAAGCTTGTGAGAAGGCCTGACATGTTGTGAAGGTTGAAGCTCACCTACCCGGAGCAGAAAAGAGCTACCACTAGTGGAATTGATGTGTTTGGCTTAATTCGTGGAGCCGGTCCAATTAGTTTGGACTTACCTCAATGTGGATTAGGACAGACCAGCAAGTCTCCGAACACCACGGTAAAGCATCATTGTGTTATTGTGGTTTGCTCTCTAGTGATTTACTTTGTGCAATTTACATTCCTAGAATTAAATTGTTTTTATGTCTTTGTATGTTTGCTATCATTATCAATAGACTTATATTATTGGTGCACTTAGTCAAGACTAGTTGATTTAGGTTTTAATTGTGTAAAACCGAATTGATTTACAATTCCGCATAAAACTCGGTTTTAGCCAAAAGATTTTGAAAACCGCCTATTCACCCCCATCTAATCGGCCTCCTCGATCTTACAAGTGGTATCAGAGCTTGGTCTCTCATTTATTAGACTTAACCGTCTAGAGAGTAAAGGATGATCACTAGTGCTATAGTGCACCTAGGTGAAACACCTCTATTTGATGGCACAAATTATGATATTTGGAAAATCCGCATGTCTTGTTATTTTAAGGTTATGAGCCCTAAAATTTGGCGGATTGTAGATGTGGGCTTTTCTCTTCCATTGGATCCTCTTGCTCCAAAAAATGAGGAAGGGAAATGCTCACATCTCGATGCCCAAGCAACTAACGCTTTATTTAGTGCTTTGAGTAGGGTTTGCATTTTGTCCTTCAATGCAAAATCATTGTCTTTATGCACCTACATAGCACATTTTTGCCATATCTTTTGGAAGAAAATTTCTTTTTCAAAAATAATTTTTGGTAAACATTTTAAATATTCCAAAGTTAAAATCTGGAATTTTGTAAAGTATTTGGACTTCATTTGAAAAAGGTTTTGCCCTTTTCTTCTCTTTAAGCAAAAATCTTGCAAAGAAAATGCATTTAGGCATATCTTTTGAATGGAGACTCCTTTTTTCGAAAATTATTCTTGGAAAAGTTCATTAGGAGTCCAAAGTTTATTTATGAAAATTTTTAAAGTATTTTGACTTGATTTGAAGAAGTTTTGACCTTTTCTATCTTTGATCAACATGACGAAAATTCAGACTTTTACATGTTTTGAGCTGATTTGTGATTTTTGTATCTCTACATGGGTTCATAATTTGAGGAAGCTATAATGATGAAATTTTATCCTATATAGTTGTTCTATGTTGACAAATTTTGTTAGATTAATTGGAACTGTTTTAGCTTGTTTTTCAGCTATCTTTCGAAGCTCAAATGAAATGTCAAAATCTGAAAAACGTGAAATTTTCAGTTTTCTGAAACTTTGTGATTTTCATGTCTTCAAAATGGTTGATATTTTATTGAGCCTCCCAAAACTATAAGTGTGTGTACTTACAAGGACTAGCTCCATGATTTATCTCAGATTTTTTCGAGCTTATTTCCATACCTTTTTCAAATGTTTTAAGAAAGTTGTGAGCTCAACATGATTTAAATTTGTGATTTTGTGAAAAATGAGCATAGTATCTTCATAAAAAATGTTTATTGGGGAGATTTCAAGGATGGGTTTATTTGAATGTGTTTTAAATATCATTTCCTTTAGTGAAACTCCAATTTGGCCTCATTTCGAGTTGTTTTGCTCTTTTCGACCATAAAAGGGGAGTTTGTGACCTATTTTGGTTTTCCTCAAATGTCTTGAAAACATAATCTTACTTCAAAAGGGGAGAATATTTTAATGATCAAAATAAAATGAATTCAATTGCCAAGCTCATTGTTTTACAAAAACTCTTTTTGGCTTAGTTTTTAGTTGGTTTTTGGTGATTAATGCTAAAAGGGGGGAGAATGTTTATATAATCAGTATATTTCCATTTAGATTCTCTCTTGTATTTTCACCTTATTTCATGCATGTCTTGAAGAGGAGCATCTCATTCATACACATAGACTCCTATATGCATCATATGCATAAGCTTGCCCACTACAACAAAACTATCACGTAGAGACGCTTTTGTTTTGACGCTTTTATGTCTGTCTCTACACCGAGAAACACCTCGTATGTAAAGACGCTTCTCAAGACGTTTTATATGACGCCACAAAATCTCTTACTGTAGGCAGGCACATATACATTTACATTTATGTAGAGACGAATCTTGAGACGTTTGAGAATATCCTGAGAATTAAGAGGACAAAATTTTAGTTATAGAGACGAATCTTGAGACGTTTTAGAATATGCCTATACATACAGTTGAAACATTTGAAATATTAGCATGCACAAATAATAGGATCAACATGCATCAATTGTTAAAACTGTTTGTCTTGCTGTAGATAGTCGTCTGACTGCTGAGAATCACTCTCGACAATACCCGACTCGTCAAAATCTATTAATTGAGCAAAGCAGCGAATAAGAACGAATAACACCAAATGTAAAGAAATTCAATTTCATTCAATCATGCACACAGAAAGAAGAGTTTGAATTTTTAAGGTTTTAGGTGAAAGTTTCAGTCCAAAAGGATTTTATTTGAATTTTCTATGATTTAAACAAGTTAAAGGCATAAATATCATGAATTTTCTGGAACAGAGGCACATTTTAAATCTATTCCATTTAAAAGTACATTAAAAATTTTAACCAACAAAATTGGTTCATCCAATTTGGAGCTAAACTCAATTAGTTATGAATTTTCTAAGTTTAATTGAATTTTTAGTTCAAAAGTAATTCATTTCAGTTTTACTAAAAGAATTAAAAACTTTTTCCACTGGGCGCTGCTGGCCTATGGTCACCGACTGGTGGGGCTCGGCAAAATCGTTGACTGGGTCAAGGCTGACCTAGCCTCGGCTGAACGACGTCAAAGACGTAACTTTGAAATACGCCTGCCCAATAAGCAACACGTATTCTCGAAAATTACATCTCTACTAATCAGCCGGGAGGGCCCACTTCTCAAAGACTTAGGGATTCAAAACGGTTTCAATTAAATTTCTAAACTTGATTAGCATCGGTGGGGTCTACAAGTCATACACAGAATTAGAAAGGTTAATTAAGCGCTAATGACTCTGGTTAAATCTAAAGATGCCGGCGGCTCACCGGAAACCTCGCGCGTGGGCGCGACGGCGAGAGAAATGATCTGGCGAATGGAGGATGCTCTGGACTCAGCAACGGCACCACCAGGCACGCAACGACGTCCTGAAGTTGATGGCGAGGACGCGGAGTCCGATGGTCGCCGGAGTTGAGCTCGCAACGGCTGGAGGCGGAGACGAAAGCTCGGCTCACGCGGACAAGGCGCCGCAAGCTTCTAGGATACCCGGGGAGGTGCGCAACAAGATCGTCAGGACTACTGGAGCACGACGCCCAGGTTGATGAGGACGGCGGAGGTCGGTGGCGGCCGGAATCAAAGTAGTGGCGGACCACTGTGCCCGAAGAAGAACGGCTCGGGCTCCCTCGGTGATGGACCAAAACCAAATTAGCTTCGCTCGCAAACTCTATTAAGTGAGGCGATCACAAAGAACCAGACGAAGAGTAGAAAAGCTCACTAGAGCACTTAAAAGAATTGCAAGGCCGTGAGCACTAGAGACGTGGACGACGACAGAGGTCCCAGCGATTCCCTGGAAGAGGAGGACCCGGGTTGGCTCAAACAAGCGCGGTGTTGAACGAGGATCACGGCAATGGGGTCACGGATACTCGAGCGACAGTGTGGTGGTGGCTAGTCCCACGGTTTCTTCTCCGGCCAGAGGAAAGAAATGGACAGCGAGAACGAGAGAGAGCGAGCAGGAAGGAATGGATAGTCTTAGGAGCTTCACGAAGACTCAGCGACGCTTCAAGGTCGGCCCAAGAGTGTGAGGTGGAGATCGAGGGCGTCGTGGCACGCGGGCGCTGCGCCAATCTCGCACGGCTTAAGTGGCGGAAGGAAGAAGATGAAGACGAAGGTGGGGCCCGCTTGTGAGCTGCAGCAAGGAAGCGGCGTGGAAATTGGCTCGAGCCCGAGTCTGACTCGGGTCCGACCGAAATGGTGATGCAGTTGAGCCAGGACGGGAGACTCGGTCGGTCCGAACGACCCGATTCAATCTGACCGTCGAAATCAGATCGGATGGTCCACAATAGAGATACATTCGGACGGTCCGAACGGCTCTAGGAATCTGGACCGTTGAAATCAGATCGGACGGTCCAAACACGTTGCATCAAATCGGACTGGTCTGAACGGCTTCACACAGATCTGACCGTTGATATCAGATCAAACGGTCCAAAATCGATAGCTAAGATTTGTATTTAGGTTTTGATTTTTGTTTTGACCGAAACAAAACAAGTTTGACTAGGCCGTTTAAAATAGAAATAAATTTCTAAAAATTCTGAAAATTTTTGTGGGTGATCTCAGGTTAACGTAGGAATTAGAAAAAAAATAATTTTGGCCATTGTTCATATTCCAAATTGCATATTTAAATTTCTTTTTAAATCTGTTCTAGCAACTTGGCTAGAATTTTAATAAGGTTCAAATAACTTCTAAAAATTGAGAAAAATTATATTAATTCATGATAAATGATATATTATTTTATAAAATCATTTCAGAGACTTTTATATGCTCATTTTTTGAAATAAAATAGAATCTTGGTTTCAAGTAAAAGTTCAATTTTTAACACAAAATTTTGAAACCAGTGCAAACTCATGAAATTTCAAAAAGTTTTTAAATTCACATACTTTTATACATTTGAAACACAAACCAAATTTTAGGATGTTACAGTAACAACAAATGTTGTCAAGCTAATTGTGTTCTGATAACTAACACACAACAAATTATTAAGCCAAGCCATCGCCTATAAACCCGGCGTGTGGTTGCACGTAAGACTTGGTTCATCACACCACAGACTGGTCCTTTGTAACACCCTGGCTATTTGAAAGCCAAGATGTCACCTAATTACACTAGCATACACCCATAATACGGAAGAATAGAAATAAAGACAACTAGGCACAAATAAACAATCTAAAAATATGGAGAAGGTATCCTTCCTTCTCCAATTAATCATACAAAAGAAATATGGAGAAGGTATCCTTCCTTCTCCATTTAAGGTTTATTTATTACGGTTCATCATTAAACAGAATGAATCAACAATAGTTGCGGAGAAGGTATCCTTCCTTCTCAACAAGACTTATTTATTACAGTTCATCCATGAAGAGTAAAAGGTAGAAACAATATCAAATTTCTAAACTTGAATAAAGTGAATCTCTTGATTAGTGTGTGTCTACTCCCTCCCGGTAGAGCTAGCATCAACGATCACCTAAAAAAAAAAATAAACAACAACAAGCGTGAGTCCAAGACTCAGCAAATACAATGGAAGAACGGACAAGTAAGAACAATAACAAGCCAACCTCCTCAAAGGTGCTAACATAACAACAATGAATAGAGATGAATGTATGAAATGAATGAAGATTCACAATGGACGACTCAACTGCATATACCGGTATAGCCAGTGAAACACCCGTCGATGATCACTCGTGCGCATCTTAACAAAAATGCGGGGATCCAATTCCGTATGAAGAACGTATCATACACGGGTGTCCAACATTGCCCATCTGGAATTGATGGGACTTACATACCCATCACGGAAAGGATGGGTCAAACTAAATCCACTCCGTGGACGGTTTTACTAATGTATGCATGATATGCTCTCTGCATAGATAACATCAACATCTAGTAACATTTCAATACATAAAACGATCATAGAATAATCAGCATTTCTTCCATCATATTAAAGCATAGGTAGACATCAAAACATTCATACCACACAAGCCATATAATAAACATTGCACTTGCCTTCAGAGATGCGGCGTATTAGCGGCAAGGATGAAACTCCTAAACCTGTGGCTCCACCGCCTAAACAAGCAAGTAACATGAATAAGAATAGTACGAACACGTCACTACTAAATAACGCTCTACAACGCTTTCTATTGTCCCAAGACTTAACTACTAAGTCTAATTTGAAAAACCGACAAAACTGTCGAAATCCCAAACTGGACAGCAGCACGGTAAAAAAAATCATAATTAAAGATCTGGAACTCGGAATGAATTGAATCCAATTTCTGTGGATTCTAAACTAATAGATCTAACTTTCTCAAGTTGACAGAAAAGACCAAATCGGCCAAAATAAAATACTTCCCATCAGTTGAACCTGACGGTCATACTCTGTCTCAACGACAAGGGCAGCAGCAAAGAAAATAGTATAACTTTTGCTACAACCGTCGGAAATACGTGTTCTTGGCGGCCACAGAAACTTCAGGACGAGGCCTAGACATCTCAAGGAGACCAAAACCTCTGGATCGGCCTCTAAGGATCCGAAAACGTCCACGCAAGAAGACTGCTGGAAAATAATCTACGATCTGGACTGTAGACACTAATTAAACCATAACTTTTGACTCGGTTAACGGAATTGAGTAAACTCGGTGGCCACGGAATCTTAAGGACGAGACCTAGACATCTCAAGGAGACCAAAACCTCTGGATCGGCCTCTAAGGTCCCGAAAACTTCCACGCAACTTCCTGGACAGAACGAATCTACTAAAAGCAGAACTGGGACTAATCAATCCTAATCGCCAACGCAAACGACGACCACTGGACAACACGAGAACCGATCGTTACCCTTGATGACGCGCTGGTTGACGACGACGAACAAGGCACGAAGAAGATGATCTCCTCCTTCTTGATCTACACCCCGCAGCGACCGTCTCCGTCCCTCGCGAACACCGGCAGCAGGGAGGATGCGACTTGGTGGGCAGCACCAAGGGTTGGAGGCGCCAGGGAGATGAGGAGGCAAGGGCGCAGGGGAGTGGAGGAGACAGGGACGGCTGCAGGGAGGGGAAGAGGTGGGAGTGGGGTGGGGCGCAAGAGAGGAGGGGGCTAGGGTTTGTGCCGCCCCCCCCCCTATGGCCGGCTCCCTATGGGCCATGGGGCCTCCCCCATGGGCCCTTCGGCTGCTCCCATGGGCCCTATGGCCGAAACCCCTCATGGGCCTGTTGGCCAAAGGCCCAGGCCCAAAGCTTAACAGAACAACTGAAATTTGAATTTTTCTTCGAATTGAATTGAGCGGGTTTCTATCCTTTAACAAAGCGGGTATTACATTCTACCCCTAACAGATTCGACCCGAATCAAGACGCCGATCTAAAGCGAAAGTAAATCGCGATTAGAAATTTAATTTCACAAAGATTACACACTGGTGTGAACAAGTTCAGATATAGCTCGCAAGATGCGAGACTCCGATTCCCAAGTGGCCTCCCTCTCAGACTGATGAGACCAAAGAATCTTGACATATTTCAGGGTCTTGTTTCTCAATACCCGTTCTGACTCTTCCAGAATTGGAAATAAAGTTCAGAAGATGTTATCTTTAAAATATTTTTTAAAAAAAGATTAAATCATAAAAAAAAGTTCAAATATTAATTGTCCCATATCATAACACACGTCCCATGAAAAATTTCATAAACGAATATGTCGAATATAAATTTAATCTAGAAAATATCAACACACGCAGATATTTTACAGATACATGATCGGACGGATATTATGTTACTCGTTCTCATCCGCTAGATATTACAGCAAAATACTTGTTTTGACGCACTATTTTCTTAGTTTTACCGCTTACGAAGAACTTCCCCGCCTTTTCCTTTGGAATTTTTCCCCTAATACGTTATTTTCCTTCCCACGCCTCCATCTCTCGGCCACCTCCCCACTCCCCTTCTTCAACCTCCAAAGAAATCCACGCAGGTCTGCGCCTCTCCCCACGCTGCTGCCGGTGCTGCGCCTCTCCCCCACGCAGTGCTCTTGGCGGTCTTGCGCCTCCCCCAGGGTGCTCTTGGCAGTCTTGTGCTCCCCCACGCCCGCGGCTCCGACCTTCGTGTTGCCCCTCTCCCCCAACGCAGTCTTCTTGGCGATCTCGCGCCTCCCCCACACGGTGTTCTTGGCCGGTGCCTCGCCTCCCCGGCCCACACCAGATTTGGTGAGATCCCATGTCGTCGTGGTGTTCCCATCTCGATCCCGGCTAGATCCACCACCGACTGGTCGTCTCCCGGCCGGATTCGTCATCGCCTAGCTTTCCCTCACATGCATCTGGACGGAATTCATGTACCAACTTGAGGCAGTGATGCTGGTATCATGTCATAGTCTATGGTCATTGCTTCCTCACGTTGCGCCGTGTTGATGCTTTTGAGTGGTTGCTTCATGCCTCCAGTGCAGGTCAGAGGAGGAGCTCTTAGAGATACAGGGTGAGTGTGCAATACAAAAAAAATACATGTCTTTTCTTCGAAATTTACTTCTTTATAGGATGAGCTGCTTGCTTAAGTAACTTTGTATGCTTACAGCCCAATGGCAATTGTAAGCCTTCAGGAGGTATTTCATTTGATGATGGTGGTCCACAAGATGCAAGGATTAATCGATTGCTATTTAGCTGAATGATGTCTTTGATGTTTTTTACTGATATTCATCTACTTAATATTATGTATCCTATCCTCGGTGCCATACGACATACACAACTCAGGTTGTCTTTGAAATGTGTCTATGGATGGCTCGCAGTTGGTCATAATTTTTTGTTTATATTGTCTGCAATTGAGCTGAGTGCTCTGTTTACCATGTCAATTTTGATAATGATTAGAGGTAACATGTTTGCTTTGAGTAGTATTAAACTGCAGGTTGTTGCAATGCTCATGTCTTTTTAGTAACCATTTGATGGGCATGTTCCCCCTCATGCAAATCCTATTCCATGTGCTTGCTAGCATTTTTGGGGTTAGTCCACTCCTACCTATGTATGTCTTCGATTGCCTTTTTTATGTGTCTGTTCCATTCCAATGGCTTATGTTTACTTTTTCCTGTTATCTCATCAAACTATAGATGACATATACTTCACTTTCCCATGTTAATCTAGGTAGAAAGCATTGGACTATATGTGTTAGAATTTCTCACCCATGGCACAATTGTGGAGGGAGTGATATCGGTCCGATCAGCCATACTGATTTAGTCCTTAATGTGCAGGTACTCAGAACTGCATGTCTCCATGCTTATGGTACCATCTTTCGCCTTTAGTGCTCACTAATTCATCTTTGTGTTTTCTTGGGCAACCATATGTATCTTTGAGATAGGGTCGATCACGTTAAACTCTTTGAGCCTCTCTTGGAAGAAGGAAAGATCCACCAATTCAATACATACATACATACATACATACATACATACATATATATATACATACATATATATATATACATACATATATATACATACATACATACATATATATATATATATATATATATATATATATATATATATATATATATATATATATATATATATATATATATATAGCTTTGCCAAAAGCTGTCTTGAGCTGTTGAAGCATCTTACATGGTTTGGTTTACAAATCATACAAAGTTGAACAAAAGCTTAATAGACCAGACAACTTCCCATTCTGCACTTACAATCTGATCCCTTAAAAGCACCTCCCTAGGTCTAGCAATGCACCAGATTTTTTTGTTGGTCAGTGCTCTAAACTATACAACTGTACTTTGTTGGTTTCTTTCATCTGTGCTAAATGATTTATAGTTTCTTCACTCCGTGACTTACTTCTGTCCTTACGAATCTTTGTTCTGTGATAGCTTCTATATGTAGGATATTGATCTACATTTGTGATTTATCATCATTGTCTGTTAAATTCTTTACCAATTGTTTACTATTTCATTTCAGCGGTCATGAAAATATATTGGTGCGGCGGGGGTGAATGTGCAACTCGGCTTAATGGTGATGGCATACACACGACTGGACAAAAAGAATCTGTTGTTGCTATATGTGTCTTGGCTTTAGTAAAGACATATGATCGATCCATGTACATTTTCATTCTTGTTGTAAGATTGTTTAGCTTTATCAATGCTTCCTCTATGTGCTGTAGGAGCTATTATATATACCCTTGCCTCTTTTGCCCATTACTGTAGGTGACAGGCCCAAGTCAAAGCTCAGCCTGTAGTCGATGTCATACGCACTATGCAACATGCTACCTGACAGTTTTTTTTACCATCCTTTAGGAGAGAAAAATTATGCAATAGCATGGTTGGATCTAAACAATAGCATGGTTGCATTTCCTGGAACTAGATAGGGTTTTTCGTATGCCATTTTTTTTTGAAACAATGAACAATCATGCGCCATTGGAACTGACATCACATCTAGCTAATTAAAATGCACTTGTTGGTATTATTTGTGATTTTTCCTATCTCATTCTAATGGCATTAGTTTTAGGTAGGCCTTGAAATGTTATTACTTAAACTCTGGTTGAATTATTTCTTTGTGACCATTCGAAAGCTTTATAATAATCAATGTCTAATTTTAGATGTTCTCGACTTATATGATTCTTTGCTAAAGCTGGGCAGAGATTTAGTTCTTTGCAAAGACTTTGTTATCAATGCTACACATTTAATTTTCAGGTGACCTCATTGATCTTTGGTGTGAATCGCGACCGAGTGCATACATAAATAACCCTGCTGACGAGAGAAGCAAATATTAGTATAATGTTGATAAAGAAATGACCCTCGTCAATTTTGTGGATGATCAACAGGGTCCAGTTGGAAGTTTTAATTGGTTTGCAACTCATGGAACATCAATGAGTCGTACAAATTCTTTGATTAGTGGTGATAACAAAGGAGCAGCTGCACGTTTCATGCAAGACTGGGCTGAACAAAATGGCTTTCCAAAGTAGGCGGCTCATGCAAATTCTGATGATTTGGGATCTTTGCACAAGACATCTGGACATCCGCGAAGAGTCTACAGTTATTCCCGAACCAAATGAAGGGTTATATGGCATCATTCAGAGGTGGATTAGGCTGTTTGTTCCTGAAGA
Organism: Phyllostachys edulis; assembly: GCA_036346405.1. Taxonomy (NCBI): domain Eukaryota; kingdom Viridiplantae; phylum Streptophyta; class Magnoliopsida; order Poales; family Poaceae; genus Phyllostachys; species Phyllostachys edulis. The sequence goes on from JAYEVD010000605.1 coordinate 90,571, forward strand.
CGCCGCCGCTGCCGATGCCCTCTAACCACTCATCACCTGATTCAGTTGTAGGATTTGTAGGAAATTTTTTTTAGTGTGTTTGCTCCTTTGTATGTGGATGCTAGATTCAATTGTTAACTTGATTCACTCCGTAACGGAGTGTCTATGTTTTTTTCTTCTAGTTTTTTTAATATATCGATAATGTAATTCTACATTTGAAATGGCTTTACCTAAGATCTGAAACTTCTTATGAAAATACGTGATACTATATCATCTGAATCATTGTTGGTTAGCGATAAAATATTTCTACTAAATAAAATAAAAATGGACGTCTCTAGCTCAATCTAAATACGTCTATGAATGCGTATCTATGTTTCTTGGCACGCAATAAAGCGTCACTAGGGAGAGTAGAGACGATATGGAAATGCACATATGAAAGCGTCTCTAAGCTTGTAGAGACGCAATCTAAACGACTCATATCATTATAGACACGCTTAACAATATGTCTCTACGATCTTTGACACGGTACGTGGGGAGGCACTCTAGAGACGCTTTACAAAAACGACTCTATGACGCTATAGAGATGATTGAAAACGTCTTTAACCCATAAAATAGGCGTCTCTACAAGGCTTTTGTGTTGTAGTGGCCATTCTCATATACATAATGCTTGAAGCTTTAAATTGCTTAATGATATGCATGCATATAGTTCAATAGCTTAAATTCGTATCTTGTGATGATTTATATCCAAATGTTGTTATTGATAAATGATTTGTCACAATCACCAAAAAGGGGGAGATTGAAGAATCTAAACTCGCCATTATGAGTTAATGGAGTATTTTGTGATTAATGATAAATCTATTTGTGAGACTAACATTTTTATTGATATACCTATTGTGTAGTCTTATTTGGATGAAAAGGTGAAAATCATGGAGGTATGCATTCGACATCATATTCTTATATATTGTTGCATTCCTAAGATCCAAAATATAGGTTGAACTCCACTAACATGTAGTTGGTAAATTATAATTCTTCAAAGTGGTCGGATAATAAAATTAATCCTTTTAATTAATGACTCTACTAGGCCATTCTGGGTGTTGACATACGGTATGGAATGCTCAACATCAATTCCCATTTTCATGCAATAATCATCAAATGTATTTGAAGTAAATTCTCTAGCGTTGTCTATTCTGATGGACTTCACATGATGATTTGGGAAATTATTTTTCAATTTTAATTATCTGCGAGACTAGCTTTGCAAAAGTATAGTTTCTTGTAGACAATAAACAAACGTGCGACCATTTCGCGGAAGCATCGATGAGCACCGTAAAATACCTAAATGACCCTAACAGGGGCTGTATAGGACCGCAAATGTCTCTCTGGATACGATCCAGGAATGCAGGGACTTCATTCTTCGCTTTCTGAGCAAAAGGTCTGGTAATTAATTTTCCGGTGGCACATACGGGGCACACAAAATCTTTCTGATTTGAAAAATTCTTTACATTGATATTATGTTCCTGTGAATTGTTAATTATATTTCTCATCATCCTAAGGCCTGGGTGGCATAATCTATCATGCCGGAGATAGAAAAATTTGGAGCTTCTAAATACGGTTTTAGGGCAGTATAGGCTGTAGGTGCCTTAATATTAGTGTAGTATAGCCCAATTTCATATGAAGAAAGGCGTTCTAATACCATTTTCTACTTTCTTCACGCTTTGTAATGAGCAGGTATTCCTTACCATACTCTTCTTCAGTCTCTACGTGGAAACCGTTAGCGCGAATATCCTTGAGAATTCTAGTCGATTCTGGGTACAAGAAGGCTTCTTTAATGACCAGAGTTGTGCCAATCGGGGGTATAATTGTGACCCTTTCTGAGCCTATTATACAAGTATCGCTGCCTACGATTATCATAAGACTACCAGCATTCTTGCTGATCGACTGAAAGATTTCATCAATCTCAATGTGGTATTCGTTGTGCCGCTATCCTGCTAAGCACACTTCCTCCATAGAGCGCCACACACGTTCTAATATAATGTGCTTTATTAATATGCAGCAAAAAGCAAGCAATACATAAATAAAATACTTCAGATATCAGAACATAACTTGCTATTATAAATACGGGAAAATAAGCCTTGCGGGATTCATCATAAGAATTTAATAATTTGCTCTCCTAGAGCTTACAACCATTATTCAAAGTTCCATCACAATTACAAACTACAAGTGACTATAAAAGGATCTGAGTGCAATGCGTGCACCAGATCGAATCAGCGAAGTATGTAGAAACTTCTGCCTGAATCTGCTTCATGACGATCTTCTCCTCTTGGGCAACTACGACTGTGGCCATTGCGATGTCCAAAGGAGGGGTCATAGGGGCTGCTACTGGGCTGTCCATATCCATGAGTGCAACTAATAGCTGTGGATCCTCTGTGCCTGCAATGGCGAGGTGTGCTTTATGCTGTCCTTTGCCCTTCTTCTTAGGCTGGTAAGCATCAATAACGTGCTGTTACCCACAACCTTACCGTTCTCACCCCTCTTCTTTGTGAGAGGCTTCCTCACCTTGTAGCTACTAGCGTTGACTTCATGGTCGACATTCCTACTAGGCGGCTGTGAGATTTAGTTTTTCCTTAGAACATTATCTTAAAATTTCACAACTTGCATGTCGTCAATTAATTTGGCATACTCCTTGTAGCCGTCTTAACGATAGTTGCATGCGGATTGCACCGTATTTGGGTAAAAGGTAGAGAGAGTCTTATCAATCTTCTACTTATCCGTGATTACCTTATCACAGAATTGAAGACTGGTACAAATTTTGTACAAATTTTGGCCATGCAGGGCCAACTCTTTCAAACTTCTGGTTTGTGATGCCAGTCATCTACATATTCATTCAAAAGTTCATAAGATTACTGTTGGTAATTTGCATAAAAATGGTTGCAAAATTCTCATAATGCTCTTCGAACTCCTGGTTCGTGATCCCATATTTTTCTATGCATTTGTCATGATTTACTACTATTTTCTGTGATTAAAAGTAATATAAACAATCACAGATAATCAAAACATTAAATACAATACATAAATTACATAGAAATAATAATAATAATAACAATAACAAAGTTAAATATGCTTCAAATGCTAAAACCGATTCAAAATTAGAATTCCCAAGGCCCTTTTCTCATCGCAAATTGTGAATTTGGGGTGGCGGGGCGGTGGCGCATGCGTCATTGTTAGTGCCGCATCTTGAGCGTCGCAAGCGAAACCCGTCTTGGGGCGGTTTGGAGTAGCGGTCGGTGGTGTCTTGGTGGTGTGGGCGCATCTCGAGTAGCGACGCCGTGGTCGTCTTGGGCGGCGTCTGCGCTGCGCTGCTGATAATGGGCGGCGGATTACCGAGGCGACGGTTGTGTGGCCCGCGCCATGTGGGCCTTGCGAGGCGGCGGCGGAGTTGCGCTGGCGGCGTCGTGGTCGTGCGTGGGTGGAGCCGCCTTCTGGTGGCGGCGTGGAGGGGAGCTCGTGAGGGGGAGGCACCGGGCGAGAGTGGTGTGGGGAAACACGGCTCGGACCGCGTCGCGGCGACTACTGGCGTGCAGACGAGTCGGCCGGCGGTGGTATGTAACCGGTGGCGAGTGGTGCCACGTGTTCGATCGGCCGAGGGCGGCATGACCGTCGCGTGGGGCCCGTCGCGGTGGCGGTCTGCGGCGCGGCGGCGCGCGGTATGATGTCAAGTGGCGGCGGCTTGCCGTCTGCGGTGGCGCCCTTTTTTCTTGCTTTCTTGCTTGGATGTGTCACGGGCAATGCGGCAACGACGCGCGCATAGGTGAGTGGTGGCTGCGTGGCTTTGGGCCGACGGTGCGGGCGCAGGAGGCGCAGCGGTGCGTCTTCAAGACGACAGCGTGGGTGCGACATCGGGCGTGCAGCTGCTGCAGGCCGGCGGCGCGTCGGGTGCTCGGAGTGGTCTTGTGACCATCGAGGCCGACGAGCCTATCTGTGAGCTCAAAGCAGCGGTAGTCTTTGGCGGCTTTGGGCCGACAAAATTCTTTTCCTTTTTCTGTTCACTATTCATCCAATCCGATCTACAATGCAATCAACATCCAATCTTTCATGCAATCTACCGATCGGCTTGGCGGCGACTTCAAGTCGGCTCATGATAGATTAGAGCGGATTTGCAAGTAGAAAAACTCGAGAAAGCCAAATTTGGAGAATTGAAAGTGATCTAGAAAACGATTCGATCTACGAGCGTCATGCTTTGACGGTTACCTTTCGATCCGAGTAGAGTAGGCCTAGAGGTAGGCCAGAGTCTATCGTGCTGATAACGCGTTGCGGAACTATCGCTGGCGAGTCCAGTCCGAATGATCACCTCGCAGACAAGCGTAGAATCGCTTAGAATAATACAAGAACACAAATACGAAATAGTAGATTGAACTATGGTTTGAAATCTCGTCCGGTAACCGCTTACCAGAGAGGGTCCAGGATACAGGATCTCGGCGGGTTTTTTCAAATCCAAATTCAAAATTTCAAATTTCGAATGGTTTTTAATCAGATTTGAACGAATTTCATTTGGAAAAAACCGAATTTGACCGGTAACCGGCCGGTTACCAGTACCGGTGGCTGGCCAGGATCCATCCCGGTTCCGGGTATTCAAACCTTGGATTGAACACAGAAATATAGGGGACTTCTAGCGATCAGCCTTTTACAATGAATAACACCCTCTATTTATAGGCTAGAGACCCTTCTAGGGTTTTGGATGGAGCGCTCACCTATGGGCCGGCTGCTAGACCGAGCCCATGGTTTTCCAACATACAGTATCCCTACAGTACTACTGCAGACAATCCGGAGGTGAAGCAAAATTTCAGACAAATATTACTGCACATGGGCACATCCGCGTGTGCATGTTTTGGGCTTGGGCCTAATTCGGCCTTGGTTCTGATGGGTAGCGAGTTGCCCATTTTACCCTACCATGGAGGCCCGTTTTCTCAAAGCCCACGAATTACAAGTGAGGCCCAACAAACAGAGATACATAAGGATACTTTCTACCGTGTGAACATTGCTTTTGGACTGTCAGCTAAGTCCCAACAAATTAGGTAAGATTGAAGAAATTAAACCTGTTATTTTGATGCTACTTAACTTATGCAAAGGTTTTGCATTGCTCCTCTAATCTAAATGCTCACGAGCAGCCACCATGCTTGCATCTTTTATATTGCTTGCAGAGAGAACTTATCCAGCTGAGTCACTAGGGAAGAGAAATGAGGCTAGCTAGCTATATAGATCTATATGCATGCATGGATTGACATTATCTCGAATATATTCTCTGCATAATTATTATGCTGAAAGGTTCTAGTTGGATGCGAAAGATGAGCCCTCCCGCCTATAAATAGCTCTTGAATTGCAAGCATTGCGATCGTACCAGCAGGCAAGGCAACAATGAGCTAGCTAGCTATGCGCGAAAATATCTACGAGAGTTGAAGAAGAAGACGAAGAAGAAGAAGAGAAGAGAGCAAGCCTTACATGGTGATAAGGGTCTAGCTCTGGTAGCCAAGGATGACTTGCCTGTGTCCTCCTCCCTGAAGGCTTAGCAGTGAATGAACCTTGGTGTGCAGGTCTCATGGGCAGTCTCCTTGGCTAGCCTGAGTGACTCTTATCACTCATGCTAGCCTTGCATCTCTGGTCTGTGCATGCATTTTCTGAAGAGGAAAACGTTGACGCATGCATGCTAGCTAGCTTCAAGCTGGCGACAATGCATATATAGACACACGGCACATCGGCGCATGCATGTCAACTTGTGCATGCTTCTGCAACATATACATGCAGATGCAGTCATCATATTATAGTTGTTTAACGGAATTAGCTATAGAGGATATACGTATACCTCCAATCTGCAGCATCCTCCTCACATTCTACACTTAACCTGCATGTGTCAGCTAACTGCAGAAATAGCAGGGGTTTAGATACCGGAAACATTTTTTAACATGGGGGCTAAGGACGAAAATCGGGAAAATTCGGCTGAAATTTTCAAATGAAAATATGAATTTTTTGGATTTTAAATAATAAAAATCAAGTTCGAACAAAATTCAAAAAAATTCGTTTTTTGGACACAATTCATTCAAACCGTTTTTTTGGACCGTTTGTATTCCTACCGGCCCCACCGGTATGGCCGAAATTTCCGATTTTCGGCTGAAATTCTTAAAACTGAGATATAGTGTGTAATGCAACATAAATTTTTTTTATTTAATCTTTTTTTAATTATATTTTAAAAATAACCCCTCACGAACTTTTTTTTCCAATTTTGACCCCTTTGGTCACGCCACCTCCCGTGGCGTGACCAAACAATACTGTAACGCCACGCGAGCTGGCGTGACCAAAGGTGCCACGCAAGCCCTCGGCCGCGCGCCATGCCAGCGTGGAGCTTGCGTGGCGCACCTGTCACGCCGGTACTCATGGCGTGACAGTGGCGACTTAAAGTCGGGCAGCCCGGCCCGTTCCTTATTTTTCCTATCTCCTCTCTTCTACTTTCGGCGCCGCCGCCGAGGACCTGTTGAACCCTAGCCGCCGCCGCTGCTAAAGCCGCGGTGAGCCGCCGCCTTCGCCGCCGTGGCCGCCGCCGCCTGCCGCGCGCGCCGAAGGCCGCCTCTCCTCCTCCCCCAGGCTCCTCATGGCTCTCCTCCACGCGTGCCCGTCGCCGCGGTCCTCCTCTCATGGGCCTCGGGCCGGTCCTCCTACCCCGCCGCCTCCCCCCTGCCGGTCCTCTGCTCCCTCCCGGCTTCTTGAGGTATACCTTGTGATTGTGAGATAATTTGTTAAAATGGATACACAGATTGTCGATCATTATCAATTAATTTTTCTAGCTTCGGAACCATCTTGTCCATTACTCACAAAATTTTGCTCGCAGATTTTTTCTTGTAGAGACCACCGTCACAACAACCCACTTTTCACAATGCAATTTTCATAGTTTGTAGGTCACGAGTTTACGTCACGCCACTTTGCGTAATGCACTACTAATTTATTTGATCAGCGACCACAATAAGAGGAAAGGTAATAAGATTCAACTATACATGCTTAGAATCTCGGGAGTAGCCTTTTAGAATATTGAACCGATGGTCCTAACAAAGTTAGCGTGTAATTCCAAATTGTCAGTTTAAAGTAGTATAAACTAGATGAATCAGTCATACATTGAACAACAAGCACATTTACGTTTGTTGGAATGTCTAGCATACTAAGGAGACCGATAGACCACCTAAAAGGCTAAAAACCTTGTCTACCATTACTACCTTCCCGAAAAGGATAGTGACCCTATATTCAAACCAACTTTGTTGCATCGCTCTCACGGTAAACCTCAATGCCCTTCCCGTCGAACTCACATCCCACACTCAATAGGACAACACCACGACCACGCACCACACGACTTATAGGAAAGCTATCACTCGAGGGCTATTTGACGATAGCATCAAGAACCGCATTGAGATCATGGAGCAAGCCGCAAGGGGCATGCAATATGCGATTAGAGATACTCGATGGGACCGAGAGGTGGGGAAGGGGGAGGGATCGTCGGACTGGTGAGGCGGTGTAGAAGAGCTGCTTGGATAGCTCCTGGCACCTCTCGATGGTGGGCGGCTCCACGATAAAGGTTGACTTACCTCTTTCGCATATAAGATTTTCGAGCAGTGGTTCGTGGCACTCCGGCGTGTAGCTCTGGCGTACCAGAGGCGAAGTCTGGGTGTACTCGAGAATGAGCCTGGCGGTCCCAAACACGTGGTTTGGGTGGTCTCAAAATGGGATCTCGAGCGTACACAGCACGTGGATCCGTGGTAGTGTAGGTCACACTCGAGGCAAGCTCGGCGATCCCAAACACGTGGTTTGGGCGGTCTCGAAAACAGGATCTCGGCGTGGTGAGCACGAGACTCGGGTAGTGTAGGTTTTGGATCTTTTGCATCTCCTTATTTCTTGGTGTTATTCGTCCCTTGTGTATGGCCTAACACACCTCAAGTCATTGTGAAGCGACCGTCAATTATGCATATGTTTGTACCAGTCAAGCTGTTGGCATGTCTCGAAACCGAGCTTTTGTTATGTCAATGTTGATTGTGATATTTACTACTTATGTATTTCGTTCATATGGCATGCAAGATCTTGGCGTTGCAAAATTTTGTTGGATGTAGATGGACGAGTTATGCGTGTATTCTTGGTGGGGCCATTTGCCAAACTGGAAGTTCTGTCGATTTTAACGGCATGGAAGCGACCGTCCTTCTATTTCCCGAATCACCGGACTTTAAAACTCTTGTGACTAGGATTAAGTCGATATTTGGATGGAATGAGCCCGAGGTCGTTGTCGGAATGCAAGGACGATATGACGAGCGGGGTTCAAAGATGCTGCGCCTTTTGGTGCCAATCTGTCATGGATGATTGGCACACGTACAAGGAAATTGTGCAAACATCTCGGTCGGGTGTTGGAGGTGGCGATGGAAAGGACAATCGTTGTTGAGAATTTGCGGACAATTTGGATGTGGTGAATGGCAACACGAGAGAACAAGACCCCCAATAGAAGAGGACCTTAGAAGAGTTTATTAGCGTGAGTCCGACCAACCATGGCCCCCGCAGCCGGTGGATCGCTTGTATCTTCCCATAGCGTGTTATTGACCTCGTGATCGATTTCAACAATTGTAATGAACAACGAGCTTGAGGAGGAGTTATTTAGCGATGGAACAACCCGTGAAGTGGAGTCGGCGAAGGATGGAGCTCGGCCAAGATGATGGTCCCGCACCTCTTTTCTCCTTAGAGAAGCTAGGGTTCTTCGCGATGTGATGGGTGAGGTCCCGTCGGTGCATTCTTTTCGATGATGTCATTATGGTTGATAAGGCGGTTTGTGCTAATGGGTTGAGGAGTAGGGATGGCATTGCGGACCGAAGAATGACATATCTGGAAGAACTTGTTGTTTCCAACCATGGAGGACATGAAGGTTTGGCCGCAAGAATACTCGGTCGGCACCATCGTCTGTTCATAGTGCCTTGATCCGATGTGAGCAAGAGGTACCTTTGTGAGGTGCGAAAGGGGGTGTGGATGGAAGGTATGGGGCCGCAAAACAAGGGACAACCAATGGAAAATAGCAAATGTGAAGCAGCCTCACACTTGTGGGACCGCACAAGTGTCCGGGGAGCACCTCCAGGCGACCACAAATTTCATTGCTAGGCGTATTATGGCGGTTGTGTCTGTCGATCCTGATGTGTCCGTCGCCACCCTTATCGAGGTTATCTATGGGTTCATTAAGTACCGTGTGAAGTACGGGAAAGCATGGAGGGCAAAGAAGAGAGCGATGCAGTTATTGTGGGGTGATTGGAAGGAGTCTTACGGTTTGCTTCCTCGAATCCTAACCGCTATGCAGGCCAAGAATCCGGGCATGGTGTTTCACCCTTGGCACGACAACCGTACGAAACTCGATGGAGGGGTTACAAAACATGTCCTTCGACGGGTGTATTGGTCCTTTGGGCAATGCATAGAGGCCTTCAAACATTGCAGACCTGTCTTATCTGTTGACGCTACATTCTTGACAGGGAAGTACTATGGTGCCTTGATGCTCGCCGTGGGTATTGATGCGGAGGACCAACTGATTCCATTAGCATTCGCATTTACAGAGGGTGAGAGCAATGCAAGCTGGGAATGGTTCCTGGATATAGTTCGTCTATGCCTCGTTGGGCCTGGACGACAGGTTTGCATCATCTCCGACAGGCACCACGGCATTATGAACGCTGTGAAGAGTAGACTTGATGGACACCTGGATGTGCTGCATAGGTGGTGCATGCGTCATTTAGCGGCTAATTTCTTTAAGCAATGCAGCAGGGAAGATCTCACCAAAAAGTTCAAACTGTTGTGCGAATGCTTGGAGAAGAGGGAATTCAAGGTCAAGTTGACGGAGCTGAGGGGGTTGACCAACGAACGGGGTAAGTCGTGGTTGGAGAAGATCTTGCAGCAGAAGGAGAAGTGGGCACAGGCATACGATAAAGATGGCTGTCGGTATGGAATGATGACAACGAACATATCGGAGGTGTTCAACAACGTTATTAAGGGCATCCGTGCGATGCCAATATCTGCTATCTTGGAGTACTCCTTTCGAAAGACCAACAAGTACTTTGTGGATCGGTGGACCTGGGCAAGGGATGCATTTAACGCCGGCGAGCGTTGGGGTGTGGCTGCTACCAAGCACCTTGCTATCGCAGAGGCCGAGTCATGCAATCAGGAGGCGGAGGAATAAGATCCTATTAAGCATATATACGCCGTCAAGGCAGCGGGGGGCACATCGATAGGGGGCGAACGTTACGGTGGCCAGAACCATAGAGTGAACTTGACTGAGGGAGGAATACATTCCCGACGTAAACATGATGAACAAGCTACGCGGCCGAAGGAAGAGGAAGAGGCTTCATAATGACATGGACCTCGTCTGACAAGGCCGTAAGGACATGTGCTCTCTAGGGGACTTCAGACGCCAAAGAAGACCAGCAGTGCTCGGAGTGCCACCAAAGACGGACACACAAGGGCAAAGCACGTCGAGAGGGAATCCCACCAGAGTCGACGGTGGCGCCACATGTCGCCCCACCGCTTGAGGTATTCAATCTTCGTTGTCAACATAAAAATGGTTGTTCTTCATTATATAGTACTTTCATTTGCAGTTCACATATAGTTTTGAATGTCATGTGTACTTACTTTCATTTTGCATTCTATACATTGTTTTGTACCTCATGTGATCTTACAAAATCCTATCCTCAGAATGCAGATGCAGTATACGCAGCATGTCTGGCGTTGCTCCTCTCGAATCTGACGGCGACCACCGCTTCGCCGCAGATAGCCCTGATGGTCGGTGAGATTTGCTGCTCTTGTACTTCATTGTGCTTGTTGTTTCACTTATTTATTTACGTATCTCTCTTGTAGGTACTCCAGCCACTTCGCCCTTGGACCCACACGCCCCTAGATTGGGATGAGCGGTACGAGCCACACGTCCGCTCAGCAGGTCTCCTTGCTTTGGCGCGGATAGTTGTCAACGGGCTCCCTCGTATGGATGGTTCTACGCTCACCGCACTGGTGGACCGGTGGCGCCCGGAGACCCACACTTTTCACCTACCATCAGGCGAGATGACTATCACGCTTCAGGACGTTGGTATGATTTTGGGCCTCCCGAGAGGGTGAGCTTTGTGATCGGGGCGTCAACAGCCTTGGTGGCGAGACGGGTAGGAGAGTGGCTCGAGTGCGATCGGAGGACCCCCTGCGGACTCGAGAGACAACAGGCCATCTGCGGTGCTTGCGTCATGGCTGCGCGCGCACTTCAATGTGTGCCCGCCGAACGCAGATGTCGCCACAGTGGAGCGCTTCACAGGCGTGGATGTGGCATCTTCTTGGCTCCTTCCTCTTCGGGGGACGGTACCAAACGCCGTCTCGGATTTACTTGCTGATTTTGGCGATTTCACGGCGGTAGGGACTTCGGTTGGGGTTCTACTACACCTGGCGTGTTCTGACTGCAAGCATCTCGTGCAATGCATGCCGATCGTGAGTCACGGGGCAACTTGGGTGGCTGCGCGCATCCTGTAGATACTCGATGTGGGGCGTGTCCCCATGGGTCGACCCACTCGTCTTTGCCTTTGCTTGCAGTACGGATTTTTTAATTAATCACTCAAGTCTCGTTCCGTAAGAAATACGAGTGATATATATCTCCATGTAGGCAAGGCCATGGCCCATTGAAGACGAGGCCTCATGACCCACAGTAGCCTACCTCTGGAGCTCTATCATGGCACCTACTGGGCGTCCAAGGTCGCGGTACCTCGCGTATACGAACGAGCTAGACGTCATCACACAGGACCAGGTACTGTTTCATAAGTTATTTTACTTGCTGCATTGACCTATTGAGCTAAACCATTTTGCGCAGTCACGTGGGTCGCCATACGCCCGAGACGAGGTCGATGACCTTGCGCTAAACCCGATGTGCGAGCAGGGCCAGGACTCGTGGTTGACCCTCTCGCCATTGATCTACTTCCATGAAGTGGAGTACCATTTGCCCCATCGGGTGATGAGGCAGTTTGGAAAGTTTCAGGCATGGCCACCAGCGGTGTTCTCGACAGATATAAACCTTCATGGGTAAGTCGTCCTCGTCGTGTATGTGCAGCTTCGGTAGCGCTTTTTGTGCTAACTTTTAGATTGTTGCCGTCGCGAGATGAACCCGGCGGAGGTACCGCCACACGGACTGGTCACATTATCACCGAGCCTACGTGTTAGGTCGGCAGACCAACAAATCGGTCCAGGACGTGACCCAGATCCATCGAGGCATAACCGTCGCCGATACCTCTGGTGGCTACGGCGTCGCGCGTCTCCGGCCGACCGCGATGACCGATGCGGATGTAGATGATGGTGATGGCGGCAGCGAGGACATCGTGGGCGACTCACGATGAGTTCACACGACGGGCACTCAGACGGAGAGGGCCCCCATCAACGCTTACTACGTAAGTACATTGTATCACACCACTAATTAGCAATGTCACCATGCGTAAGCTAATTGAATGTGTTTTTCCGTTCGTAGGAAAGCGGCTCCCAAGATAAGCAACGAGGCCGGAAAGTTCTCATGCTGAGGAGGGTTGGAGGGGAGCTTCAACGCTTCAGGACTTCGCCGAGGTAACACACACTACGTTAAATTAACATGTTATCCCTTGTTATATATTTTGTTGCATTAAACTTCACTACCTTTTTGTTGTTCAACCTTGTAGTTGGTTCGCCGCCAATGCCGGCGACTGGCCGCAAAGATGAGCTGTGTGGCGGCATCGGGAGAGGTCGTGCTACCTGGCCCGGCTCGGAGTGGCTCAAACGAGGCCGAGGAGGATGAGGAGGAGGCCGGGGAGGACGAGGAGGAGGCCGAGGAGGAGGCCGGGGAGGACGAGGAGGACGTCGCTGCTAGGATTCCCGACGAGATGCTCCTCAAGGACCTGGTTGATGCACCGCCCGGCCACGTGCAACTCGGGACACCCCACCACCACGCCAGAACGGCGTGATCGCGGCGGACATTAGTTTCAGAACGCCGTCGAGGGCACGCGAGGCCAACACCCAGTAGCGAGGTTCACGCCGGGGTCGGGTGCGCTCGAAAGCGCAACTGATGGGATGAATGACTGTGTGCTTGCATTTTGTACAGTTCATATCTTATGGAACTTTGTATGGATGATGGTTGCATCTTTTTGCTGTTTGAATGAAATCATTGTAATGAACTTCGGATGGCCTTATCTTTTCTGTTTGGATGAGAAAAAAAAGATTACGGCTGATATGGATGATGGTTGCTTCTTATTGCTGTTACATTCTTATTGCTGTTTGAATGAAATAAGTGTTTGGTTGATTCAATGCGGTGAGTAATCTTTATCACGCCGTTATTGGTGGCGTGACAATACAGTCTTGTCACGCCAGTGTAAGTGGCGTGGCAGGACTTAACCCCGGCAGCGATGGTCCAAAATACAAGCCCTCTGGCACATGAAGCATATTGGCGTGGCAGCCCATTTTTGCCACGCCGTTAAGGGTGGCATGACAATACAGTCCTGCCACACCACTTACAGTGGTGTGGCAGGACTTAGCCCCGGCAGCGATGGTCCAAAATGCAAGCCCTCTGGCACATGAAGCATATTGGCGTGGCAGCCCGTTTTGGCCACGTCGTTAAGGGTGGCGTGACAATACATCCCTGTCACACCAGTGTAAGTGGCGTGGCAAGACTTAGCCCCGGCAGCGATGGCCCTTTCTGGCAAGCTCTCTGGCACACGAAGCATTTTGGCGTGGCACAATGCTTCGGCCACGCCGTGAATGGTGGCGTGATAAGGGTTAGGGATAGGGTTTTAGGTTTTTAGGGGGTTAGGTTCAGGATTAGGGTTAGGGTTAGGGTTTCAGGTTCATAGGTCAAGGGTCAGGGTTAGGGTTTTAGGTTAAGGGTCAAGATTAGGGTTTCAGATTGAGGGTTAGGGTTAGGGTCTTACGTTTCATTCAGGGTTAGGTTTAGGGTTAGGGTTTTAGTGTTTTAGGGTTTTAGGTTTTTAGGGTTAGGGTTTTAGGTGTTTAGGTTCAGATTCAAGGTTAGGGTTTTAGATTGAGGGTCAGGGTTAAGTCAAGGGTCAGGTTAGGGCTTTAGGTTTTTAGGGTTAGGGTTAGGGTGGTTTTTAGGTTCAGGGTTTCAGCTTTGCGTAGTGGCAAACTCACAGGCGACTTTTTCGCGAGAGATAAGACCAAAGGAGACAGCCTTTGCGCTTCGACAACCATCCTTTCTCTGATCGACATGATAACACTCCTCGTCTTTCCTTGCGAGTAATGTCTTTTCGTTCGAAAAATTTGGTGAAGCGATCGAGTTATCCCGCTAAAGTTGTCCCATCTTGTCTTGTCACTCTGCAAGGTGTCTCCTTTAGCCTTATCCGTAATGTCTTTGCAAGTGTGGTCTTGTCATCGCATAAAAAGCTACCCCCGTCCCGGTCTTGTCCTCTCGCGCAAAAGTGTCTCTTTTAGTATTGTTACTACATAAAATTTGCCCTGTTTGGTCTTATGTCTCGCAAGCCAGCGAATAACCCCATTAGGTCTTGTCATCTACAACCTAACACATTACCCCGTCAGGTCATGGCCTCCCCCCGCGGGCTATAAAATGTGCAGCCCATGCTCGGAAGGACCACTCGATCCTTCAAACCGTACAAAGAAGAACCTTCTCCGTCATACACTAACATACCATGGCGAGGCGCCTGTGAGGACCATCCAACCGGATCGCCAAGCAAGACCTTCGCATGGAAAGGAGGAGGACTTCGCCTTAACTACGGTTGGTGCCGAACAAGCGTGCCCAACCTAAGTGGCGAAATGCGGACACGGGAGGACGCTATCGCAGGTGTCATAGACGGCCCTTTCGATGGTGGGCGGCGTTTCCTCCGATGCCCATACCGGGGTAAATAGTTTTGTTCAGGTTACTTACTGCTAATACATCCTCCATACTAACCATCCCTTACAGCAGATGGCGAAATGTAACTTTACCCGCTGGATCGATCCTCCCCACGCTTACTATGTTGTGAGGTACGTGGAGGTATTGTGGGATCGAATCTTTGATTTGGAGGCGCAAATTGAAGATCTCAAAGAGCAAAATGATGACCTCATAGCAGATGCAAAGAAGAGGGCAACGAGGAGGTCGTGAACATAGGAAGTTCCTATGATCCCACATCTTTGCTGCTACCAACCCTAGTCTGCATATGTGCGTGCCACTAACGACGGCCACCACGTCCAGGCGCCCAGTGGAGAACACTCCATGTGGGTTGTACGAGGCACCTTTCGCACTAGGTCTCGGAAGGTCTAATTTATTTCCATTCAAAAAAGCGCAGATGTATCGTAGGAGAACTTCGGTTTATTGTATCGCGCATGATGTTGTTTCTTATGCATGTAACCAAACCACATGCGCCATGTTATTCCAAGCTTTGTTATGAAGTCTATTTTCATTCGCAACTTTAAATCTAAATCGTCTTTTCGCTTTCAATTCTTCGCGTAGTAAGGCATCCAACAACATGACAAAAACGAAGTTCGAAAGTTTACGGTTTGGTCTCGACCACAAACCTATGATTCGAGAGGGATGTCTGCGCAACACCTATCATTCCACTAGGATGTCTATGCATCTTTCCTCACCAGATCTTATCTAGCATACTTTCTACACATCTTTCCACTAGGATGTAAACTCATTTTTTCCGGGATGCATTATGTATCACTTCCGGGACACGCCTAAAAATATTGTAAAGTGTCTAAGGTTTTCAAAGCACAAAAGATTACGTGTCTATATATTCTATTTACTCTCGGCTAAAAAGGATGGTGTTATATTTGCTTATGTACGAGAGGTCTCTATTTTAAGTTGTGAATAGAGATATGTTATATGTACATGGCATTATGTACCATCTTCAACTATTTTCATACAAATAGAATCCAAACAAATTGAATAGCCTCACACGCCGTGATACATGGGCGTGACAAGATCTCGCCACGCCAAGAAATAGAGGCGTGACAATTGTCGTGGGCGGCCCACCGCCTCACGGCACAGCGACAACCCAAGGACTGCGATGCTTGGGGGCCCAGGGCAGGGACCACGAAGTAAGGCCTCCTGATGGGCCCCGAGGCCCCCCGAGGAGCGTCAGAAGGCCGAAGGTGAACCCGAGGCACCTGGGAAGTGTCCCGGAGGCTCGAGGTGGTCCGAAGCCCGGAGGTCCCGGGAGGCATGAGCCGAGACACCCCCAGGAGGGGGGTCTGAAGGTCCGTCACCAACCCGGGGCACAGCGGAGGTAGACCGGTCCACAACCGGGTAGGCAGTCCAGGAGGACTACCGTGCTCCCGGACCTACTCCTAGGCAGAAACCCCCTCGCGCCTCACGCCCGTGTACTTCACTAGGGATACAAGTGTAATTCCATGTACTAGGGGCGGGGAGGCTACAAATAGCCCTCCTCCCTCACCGTGTAAAAGGATCCTTCTTTTGGCAATAAAAGTGAGAGCATTTTTAGTCCGAACTCCACATCGAGACCCTTGGCCCCTTCTTCTGGCGGAGGGTCTCCCCTCTGTTTACCTGCGGTCCAGTTTATACCCACGACAATTGGTATTTGTCAGTGGGGTTACGTGAAAAAGTCACAAGACCCGCGGCGGGGATGGCCCCCCAAAGGCTGGCGTCCAAGGTCTCCACGGCGGCAAGCGGCCGCCTGACTATGCCCCCAACAACCGAGGGCCAAGAGAAGCAGGGCGTCCATGGCGGAGGCAGCGCAAGAGCCGCGAGGAAAGAGCGAATAACTCCCACTCACGGGCGTCGTCGGGGCGACACCCAACCCGAAGCATCCTTGCCTAACCCCAACCTCCCGCCTGGCCCGGGGCCGTTGG
>JAYEVD010000915.1:0-62251 GCA_036346405.1 Phyllostachys edulis
GGCAAGTTATCTCGCCGCGTCCGCAGCATCAACCTACTTCCTACCGACACCCAAGCCATACCGGCTTAACAACGGAAGCAGATAGATCAAGAAGATGGCTAGCTCCGCCAACACCCTTCGCTAGATGTCTTTCACGAGGTACTAATGAAACCTTCGCCCATTTGAAGCACAAGGGGTCGCGCCGAAGAACATGGGGCTTCGCCAAGCAAGGGGCTCGCCGAGCACATATCTGATCACGCAGCGTGCTCCAAGTGGTGGAGGCCGACTCGTGAGACGTTATCATCAAATACCTCGCTGGAGAAGAACCGTAAGATGAAGTGAAGCAAAGCGCCCGCACAGAGCCAAAACTACCATATCCTAGGCGTAGCAAATTTTACAAGGGGCGGTCGTGCCCCTTACTTACGATGCTGTCTCGGGAAGAAGGCCAAGTCTTCCTTAAAGAGATCCACGAAGGACTATGTGGCACACATCAAGCACCTCGAAGCATCGTTGGCAAAACATTTCGTCAAGGATTCTACTGGCCCACAGCGCTCCGAGATGCCCAAGACCTCGTTCAACGCTGCCAAGGGTGCTAGTGGGCCAGCAAGCAACTCAAGGCCCCTTCTCTCCCACTCTAGCCTCTGCCACCAGTGTGGCCCTTCGCGAGATGGGGACTTGATGTCATCAAACCATACCCCACTGCAAGGGGTAGCCTGCGCTTCACATTTGTTGCCATCGAATATTTCTCAAGATGGGTCGAAGCAGAGCCGATCGCAAAAATCACTTCGGCGGCAGCCCAGCGGTTCATTTGGAGAACCATAATTTGCCGGTACGGGGTACCGCACGACATCATCACAGACAACGGGACCCAGTTCGACTCATTAGCCTTTCGAGCATTCTGCCAAAACCTAGGCATCACACTATGCTTCGCATCAGTAGAGCACCCCGAGGCTAACAGAGCAGTCGAGCGCGCCAACGGCAATCTGCTAGAAGGCCTAAAAAAGCGCCTTGTCGAACTCCCAAAGGGAGTATGGCCAGAAGAACTCTAGAAGGCCCATCAGGCAATCCGCGACATCTCAACAAAGGCCACGGGCTTCTCACCGCTCAAACTCCTCTTCGGTGATTTAAACCATGACCCCGCAGACCACCGCAAAGTCTCTTTAAGCAATATCCGAACCAAACCCGGCAGAGAGGCACACCTCCCTCGATCTCCTCAAAGAGCACCGAGTCCAAGCAATCACAACCATGTCCAAGTATGGCGACAGAGTAGCCCACGCATATAACCGGAGAGTCAAGATCCGCCCCTTGGCACTAGGTGATATGGTCCTAAAGCGAATCGCAAACCCCACAGTTGTGGGCAAGCTGGAGACCAAATGGGAAGGACCCTACATCATCACTAGCAACACCCGCGCCGGTACATTCCGCATCGCTACACCAGAAGGAGAACAGTTGGGCCACACCTGGAACGCGAAGACCCTTCGCAAGTACTATCCCTAGCATTGTAAAACCGGCTACATCCCGCGAATAGGCCTACTACCGCTACAAGCGAACCGGGCATGTACAAAGCAAGCTGTAACTTGTCACACATTTTTGCTCTTTTTCAATGAAAAAGCATCAAGAAACTACAGTGTATAAACAAAGACACCACGCATGGCCTTTGGCCCCGGTGCACACCGATGCCTCCCGTAGGCACGAGTGTATAAACAAAGACACCGCGCATGGCCTTCGGCCCCGGTGCATACCGATGCCTCCCGCAGGCACGAGTGTATAAACAAAGACACGCGCAGATGGCCTTTCCCGGCAGCACACCGATGCCTCCGCGCACGAGTGTATAAACAAAGACATCAAGCATGGCCTTCGCCCCAGACACGTAAGGCCCCGTGCACGCTAATTCCATCGGCAACAACGACGCTCGACGACGACGATGCGCCAATCACGAACCCGGTGCGCCTCGGTCCGCAGACCAAAGCGCACCGAGGGGGACGGCATCGCCCTCGCCATGACAAAAAAGTTAGGGCTCCCCGGAGCCCTATCTAAAAAAGTATGGGGGACGGCGCGAGGTTTTGCCCCCCTCGTAAAAAAAAGTTAGGGCTCCCCGGAGCCCTATCTAAAAAAGTATGGGGGACGGCGAGAGGCTTTGTCTCCCCCTCGTAAAAAAAAAGTTAGGGCTCCGCGGAGCCCTATCTAAAAAAGTGTGGGGGACGACACGAGGCTTCGTCTCCTCCTCGTAAAAAAGAGAGTTAGGGCTCCCCGGAGCCCTATCTAAAAAAGTATAGGGGATGGCGCGAGGCTTTGCTCCCCTCGTAAAAAAAGTTAGGGCTTCCTGGAGCCCTATCTAAAAAGGCATAGGGGACGGCGCGAGGCTTCGCCTCCCCCTCGTAAAAAAAAGTTAGGACTCCCCGGAGCCCTATCTAAAAAATTATGGGGGACAGTGCGAGGCTTCGCCTCCTCCTCGTAAAAAAAAGTCAGGACTCCCCGGAGCCCTATCTAAAAAAGTATGGGGGACGGCGCGAGGCTTCGCCTCCCCTCGCAAAACGATAATATAGCTCCCCGAAGCCCTATCTTAAAAGACATGGCGCCGCGACAAATAATAGTATACGAGGACAAGCACGCCATGCTTCTTTTATTACACTCTGCATAACAGGTACGCACATACAAGGGATCACTTGAAAAAGTGATCTACGAAACAGTACAGTACACCTCAGCTCACATCAACAGTACAAGCCATTACTCGTTACAAACCACACAACACGGCACGACCATGATACACCTCTAAGGGACAAAGTCCCACTCCTCTCGGCGCATAGCCCATTCCAGAAACTCCTCATCCGAGGCATGAATAGCCAGCAAACCCACGTACTCCCTCTCCGTAACCACGTCCTCGGGTGTGGTGGACGAGCTGCTCGAAGCCTCCATGGAGGCCTGGGACCGAGAAGGTCCGCCATCAGAACACTGCTCCCCGCGCCCCGTAAAGCCCGGATCTCTTCCTGAGCCCTCGCAGCCTTTCTTGCGCGAAATCGGAAGAACGTTCTTATTGAGCCCGCAGGGTTAGCCTTCTTCCAACGTTGCCACTTAGCACCGTGGCATATCACGCCCCGGTAGCAAACACACAAAGGCCACTTTGATACAAGAGTTCGTTCATATTTCGAAGCACGCGTAGCAACAACACTTTTTATCGTATGACCCAAAGGCGCCTAAGGACCCGTTATAAAGATGCTTAAACAAACATCGCTCAACTGCAGACAATGCGAAGCTCAATTTTAAGACAAAGAATCAAACCAACTACAATCAAGAATGACAAATCACTACCAAGATTTCTCATTTAAAGAAACAGAGGTCGTTACACAAAAAGAGGCCAACCTCGCAGTAGCGTAAAAAGGCGGCTCGATAAACAACAAACAAAAACGAGCACGCCAACTACAAAATATCCAAATCCTATCACTCTAAATAGCAAGCGGGGGTTCACACCTTATCTCGTGGGTGGACCCCACTTGCCGACTCGAGAACCTCCACGCTTTCCCTTCTCCTAACAACCCCGGCAATTGAATGACCCCTCGGCAGCTTCATGTCCGCGCTTCATCCAAAAGTTCCGCTGCAAGACTCTGCTCGCCTTTCGAATCCGGGGATGCGCAGCAACAACCTCCTCCGTCGTAGCCACGGGAACGAAGCCAGTGGCAACCCCGTCTAGGTGACCACACCCTGCCTTGTCAAGGGTCGCAAGGGTCGCCAACCAAGTAACCCTCGCACGATGGTCACCATAAGGGCGAGCAGCAGGCACGCAAGCTTCACAACCACGTCGAAGGCGCTCCATGGTAATATACATCTCGGCCGGGCGGTGGCTCCTCTCTGAAGTAATGGCACCCAACTGCGCCAAAGCACCCTCCTGAGCCTCCATGCATTCCCAAGTAGACTGACTAATAGCAGTTGATAGCTGCTTCTCATATTTGAAATCCTCTTCAAGAGAAGCACGCACAGCTCGCAAAACCTTCACCTCCTCCTGAAGGGCAGTGCGCTCCTTGTTCGCATCTGCCACTTCGCTTCGAAGTGTAGCACGTTTCGACTCCACCTCTGAAACCTTCGCCTCCAAACCCTTAACTCTCTCAAGAAGGGTCTCCTGCTCGGAGTTCAACACCTTGTTCCGAGTATGCTCCTCATTGACCCTTTTCTGAATACCCCCGTACGCCTGGGAGACATCAAGCTTGAGAGCTCGAGACAGCATCAAAGTCTGCCCACAAATCAAAATGTTACACAAAAAAAACAAAGGGATATCAAATACGCGCAGTAACACGCCTTACCCTTGTAGCATTGGCCTCAATACCCGCAAACATGTCCTTCATCGGAGCGTCCTCAAAAAGCCCCAGCACAGATGAAGGCACAACAAAGTTAGCAACAGCCTTGCTTGCAGCAGTGGCACCGGCTGTAACCTCGAAATCACCAAGGCACAGTCGGTCCAATTTCACCGCGCCAACAACGGACATCGCGCGCAGAACCACAGGGTCTGGATCAGAAGCCGTCACCCCGCGACCTTCCGAAGCCTCTTCAATCTCCTCTGTGGATATCATGGGGATATGCCTGAGATCTTAGGATGATGTTACAATTGGCAATGTCATTGACGGTTTGTCGAATCACGTGTTTTCGGCAAAGTTCCAAGTCCTTCAGGCCATTGGCGGTCTGACCGGCCATTTTGGCGGTCAGACTGGCCATACAAGTTTGGTTTTTTGAAATGGTCGCTGGCGGTCTGACCAGCCAGGCTGGCGATCAGACCGGCCATGGAGCGGTCTGACCGGCCACTTTTATGAACTGTGGATTTTGGAGCAGGGCCAAAAATAGAGGGTGTAGGCAAATGAGAAGGTTCTACTACACTTGGTCTCATAATTTTTGGAGCCTCCAGGCAAAAGTTCTATTTGTTTGAAATTTTCAGAGAAGGTTCGGGTTTCCAGGTTGAATTTTTGGCTAAGTCATGGACTGGCGGTCAGACCGGCCATGGTAGCGGTCTGACCGGTTCTCACTTATCTCGTCGTTCTTCGTGGCGGCGATGTTTGGAAGTTAGGTCAAGTTCATGGGTTTCATGGTATATGTGTTGCATGATGCATGTTTTGACTAACGTGGGTCAAGTTGTGAAGAACTTGTTCCCGGATTCGATTTCTTTGTCTATTGATGTGCAGGTTGCTTGGAGGTCAATGACGGTCAACGGCGAGGATGATCGGGACTAAGCTTGGAGAGCTGAGGTCCAGAACGATCGGGGATGCCGGGTGAGGTCAATGAAGTCAAGCATTGCGCAAGAGGGACAAAGATGACCGAACGGGCAGTTCGGTGCGACGGGTTCGATCAAGCGGCACGGGGGTCAGTGCAAGTGCCATGGTGGTTTCGGTGGGAGCTGGATGGGAGAGACTTGCCGACATGAAGAGAGCCGCTGGATCAACCTACACGTGGCAAAGCATAGAGGTGCTTCACGAAGATGGGACTCGGTCTTTGCAAAAAGATCAAGAAGGGGTATTTTGGTAATTTTACCAAATACTGCCTTTGTGACCTTTTGCCAAATCACGGCGCAAGATGGCGCAAGATGAAGTGGATTAGGTCAAGAGATGAAGACGGCGCTTTAAAATACGTGCGTGTGTGACCCGTTTGTTTTGGGCCTTAACAGGAGCCCATTAGGGTTACTCTTCTAGAAGGTCTAAGCCTCCACTATAAATAGAGGAGGGAGGTGGCTGCACCCCCTTAACCCTTTCATGGCATTGTAAACCCTAGTTTTGCTTTTGTGCTTAGGGAGAGGATTAGTAGAGGTTAGGGTTCTAGAGAGTTGGATTTGATTTCGTGCTCATGTATTGAGTCTTTGTCCTCTATTGATGGAGTGGCTGTAAACCAACCATATCAAATCAATCTAAAGAAAGTTCTCTCAAAGATGAGTTCATTTGCTTTCTTTCTCTCCATTTGATGATTTTGAGTCTTTCTTTGATCCGTGAGTTTTTGGTTGATTTCTTGCCGTGATCTAACTTGCTGTGAACCTGTGACATGTGGGAACCCATCTAGGATCATCTTGATCATCAATCACCCACGAGCAAGTCTCTAGATCATATTTCGTTTTTGGCTCGGTTTTTGAACCACCTTCGCTCAAACTGAAAAAGATAGGAACTTTGGCATGGATCTCTGCGATCGTTGACTGGAATAGGTTCCTAATATCTTTAGGAAGGTGTGGTTCAAATTTCGTGAAGTTTGGCCTTACGGATCAAAAGTTAGACCGATTTTAGTTTTGGTTGTCGGACTGATTTTGCTGATTTTCCTGTTCATTGTCAGGAGCGGTCAGACCGCCCATTCCAGCGGTCAGACCGCTAGGCACACCGGTCTAACCACCCTTGTGAGAGGTCTGACCACCCATCTATTTGCAAATCAAGTTCTTGGTTATTTTTGGGTGTTTTGCTTCGGGGTTTT
Organism: Phyllostachys edulis; assembly: GCA_036346405.1. Lineage (NCBI taxonomy): Eukaryota > Viridiplantae > Streptophyta > Magnoliopsida > Poales > Poaceae > Phyllostachys > Phyllostachys edulis. The sequence goes on from JAYEVD010000915.1 coordinate 6,409, forward strand.
GGATTGGATTCAATACTAGTCTTCCGCTGTACTGGTATATTGATCTTCATAGATTCCATAGCTATTGGAGTAAAATTTGTGTTGAATCCATCCTTTGTGAAAAAGTGAGCGTGCTCCTATTCACCCCCCTCTAGTCGCCTTTTCGGTCCAACATCCTCGCTTGAAACTGAACAACCAAAAGCTAGAGTAGCAGCAAACAAGCGCAGAGTTAGAATTAAATAAGGAAATATTACTCACCAACATTCACCTCAGGCGAGATAGGCGCATCACCAAGGACTTCGACGTTCCCTCCATCCCCGCGCGACCGAAGTCCACCACTAGAAGACTCCGTCGCATCCAAGCGTGGATAGCGGATAGTACCGATCGCTTTCTACACCTGTGATACGGTACAACCAGCAACGGCGGTTCCAACAACCTCCGCATGCGAAGCGATCTCATTATTCGAAGAGGCGCTACTAGACACTTCAGCACGCACCTCGAAAGGGTCTTGAACAACCTTCTTAACAGGCCTCTCCTCAGCAGCCTCCAAATTGCGCGAAGGACCACCGCCATCACAAGCAAGGACCGCGCGAAGAGGTTTCGCAGCAATCAGTCCCCCGAGCTCGACCTCAGGCACGCGAGAACGTTTTTTCTTCCCGGCGTCGGGGTCGACTCGCTCAAGCAATTTAACCGACACATTGGAAGCGCGGTTCAGGCAGTGGTCCCTCACAACCAGGTGACGCCTCGAATGCTCCTCACCTGTATACGGGCCGATAAGAACCTCCACAGCGCGCGCCGCTTCGGAAATAGGCAAAACTAGCAAAATAACCATGTTCTTATTAGGACAACCACCAAATTGAAACAAACAAAACACACACAAACGAACTTATACCTTTGCAGCCCTCCACACTCAAAGACGGGATCCCCATATCCGAAGCCCCGAGTTCCAGCTTCCACTCTTTGGCCAATGGCCAAATCCCGAAAGCACAGAACTCCTCCACCAAATCTCGGGTAGAAAGACGCTTAGTCATATCAAGAAAAAGGTGAAGAAGGGCCTCCTCCTGGGAGCTCAGCACAATCTCCAGGGTAGCAACCAACTGAATCAGCCTGCCCTCGGAGCGAAGACCATCCTCCACTGGACTAGTGTGATAAAACCACTTCCACGTCTAGTCTGTATCCCAACGATTGCGAGCTACCGAAGTAGGAACATACGCGGCGCAGCGCCTTCGGTTGAAAATTTACACTCCCAAAGTTGAGCGTCTCGCTAGAGTTCTTCTTCTTCGGCTGGCAGCACCCATCATGAAGATAAGCGAAGAGACGACCCTCACCCTCCTCGGCAACAACGCCAGCAGACCTCAACATCCACTCAAAGACGCCAAGTTTAACAATAGAATTTGGCGTCAGTTGCGCAAGCTCCACCCGGTACAATCGCAACACCTCGGAGACTAGATCGACACAAGGAATCCGAAGCCCCGTATCCAAAAACGCAACAAAAACAACGGCTTCATCATCACGAGACTCTGGAACCGTCTCAGACCCAGGAGCCCAGACTTTCGTTATATCCTCGAGCTTGCCCTCGCTAACAAGCGTCTCAAGAAAAATCCTACTAACAGTAGACCTACTCAAATTATTAGTGTACTCCGGCTCACCCGCAGCATCCCGACCACGCCTCGCCATACCCGAACACCACAGAAAGAACCCTCGCACCTCACAGCAACGCAGCGAAGAAAGAAACCAATATCACAAGAGAGCAATGTGAACTGATAGCGACACCAAGCGGAATGGAACACATATTTATAGCCGCAAAACAATAACGAACAAAATAGCACGCAAATCGAAGCGCTAGCAGCCAATACAACATGGACACGTGTCAATCCTAGGAGTACTAAACGGCCACCCACTGCGCACGCCCTCCCAAACGGACGCCATCATGGCAAAAACGGCGTACAGAACCCCAAGAGACGCCGAAACAACCCTCATCAATGCAAAAACGGCGCACACAACCCAACCACCGGCGAGACAAATCCCTCGAAAGAAACCAATCACTTCGCCAGGCTGAAGGGGACGGTGTGCCTGGACCCTTTGGGGCGAAGGCGCGGTTTTAGCCCTGACGAAGCAAGGCATCGACCACAAGGGGCTTGTCGTAGAGGCAGCCCACCGGCCCCATCAACTTGGCGAAACAGTGCCGAGACTACAACAAATGCCCTGAAGGTAGCCCGAAGCCTGCGAAGGGTCAACGAAGGAAGCCTCCAAAGGGTCTCCCAAGGGGTACAGGAGGTACCCCGAGGGTGACCCGAAGCCTCCGAAGGGTGTCCCGAGGGGTACAGGAGGTACCCTGAGGGTGACCCGAAGCCCACGAAGGGTCTTTTAGAAGTAGCAACCGAAGAAGGCTCAAAGAGTATTCGGAGGAGATCCGGCCGGAGGAAAGAAAAGAGACAGCTGGATCAGAAGCTAAGCATAGGGGTAGGAAAGGACCCTGTAGTCCCTACACTAGTAGTACTTTTGTAGGGGTGCTTATGTAACCTCATATATCCCGCCATTTTGTCTATAAATAGACATCCACCCCCATGTAATATCCAAGGTTTTTCAGAGCAATACACTATACATCTTAATACACTATACTTTTCCTGACAATTAGTCCCCTCTTTGAGGACCCTTCGAACATTCCGAGTGTACTAGGGGTCCCCTCTTTACTTGTCTGGCCCTTTTGCTACGACATGTACAAATTCTGCAAAGTAAGAAAACTATCTAGATAGTCATGCTCACGGTCAAGAGCGATCTCGAGAAACTTGCTTGATATAGCTTTCCTTTTATAAAACCATTGTGTGTGTGTGTGTGTGTGTGTGTGTGTGTGTGTGTGTTGTGTGTGTGTGTGTGTGTGTGTGTGTGTGTGTGGAATGAAAAGGGTGGGTTTAAGCCCAGCAGCTTGGAAATGTTGAGGTTGGAATCCAGAGAGTTGAGAAAGCACTGTGGGGGACCCGATGGTAAATACGGATAGCTTCGAGCATTGAGTGGATGTACTCACTCAATGGTATAGGAGATAGAATCTCCACTAGTACTTTACAAACAAAAACTCAGTTTATAAAACTTGTGTTAGTAAAATGCTAAGTCTCATGATTTGCTATTACTTAATCTATTTCAAGAAATAGCTTTATGCAAAATAAAAGAACCATGAGCCTTTCCTATAATTAGCCTTGCATCTATAATAATTGCATTGTGTATTGGTTCGCGAGTACAGTTGTGTAGTCATGCTCGCTATTTATATTCTTTTAGTCAGTAAGGACAAAAGAAGACTACAGGGATAAATGTGAGCATTAGACAAGACTGAAGATCAAAAAGGCCAAAAACTAGATCGCGAGTCCACAGTCGATTGCCGGTGGGCATATCGTGAGGGTTCCACACATTCTACTCTGAATCTGCTTCCGCTGCTATTATCTGAAAAGTATTTGGCCTGCCTGGCCATTCTGCAAGTCAAAAGCCATAAGGTATATATACATTTTGTTTAATATTATGCAATAGCTTTACATTTTCGTGATATGTGTTTGAACCAACAATGTAAATATGTGTGCTAGCTACTGATTCAGGGAATGACACAAATATACACAGTAGGTCCCAAGTTCTAAATTTGAGGTCTGACAGCCTAGCTGTGAGGTCCCTGCTGCGCCATGCCGTGTTCTCCCCGGCCATGTGCTCCCTGCTGTCTCTGGGCGTGAGGAAGTGCGGCGGCGACTCCTGTCCCTGGTAATATGCTTTTGGGTTTCTTCCTTTTATGGTCTTGCAAAGTACCTCCATTGCAGTGTTGATTCTTAGCTTGGTCTACTGTTATTTAAGTGTTGTAATCAAGCAATCAACTCATCAGTCTATTGCATACCTCTTTGTAGGATCACTTGGCTCTGATGATGGAAACTCTCGGAAAGATGCCTAAGAAGGTCTCTACAATTTCTCTCGTGCTCTCTTTGTCTTGCTGTATAATGTTCTCTCTAAATCCTGCTGTTGTCTCACAGATTGCTAGTTTCAGGTACTCGCTCAAAGGATTACTTTGATCGGCATGGAGATTTAAAGAGGATCAGAACAGAAGGCTGAACTTCTTTGTCCTCTTTGACACTACATAGGCTTGGAGAGCTATGTTTTATGATGCAGCTTGATGAGTTATTCGTAGTGCAGACTGCAGAATCCTTCACCTTCAGCATAATATTAGCAATGGTGCTGGTGGCATCATCAGATCGAGGCTTGAGCTTCGGTTTCTTTTTCTTTATAACAGCATGTATTTGGATGTAGCAAGTGTTCCACTGGTGTGTTTTGGGTGCAGAGCTAATTAATGAGATGTTAATCTGCATGTGTGTTGGCCTGAACTCTGAAGTGTGTGTTCTTACTTGGTAGGGCGGCCATAATCATGTTGATGTAGCGCAGTGTGCTTCAATTCTTTCCTCAATGGATTCTGACCATTTGTGATGTGTACTCACGACGGGAAAAAAATATGCCATTGCTTGGAGTTGTCTTAACCGTATTTCTTAAAAAAATTTGGCAACCTGTAGCGTTTTCCCTGGCTGCAGCTACGTACGTAACGTGTTACCTCACTCAACAGATGCATGAATTGATGGCTCGCATGCAGCTTATTCCTGCACACGAAATTAACGCCCAAATTGAGACCAGGGCATGCAATGATGCTGTTAGCAGGATCACGGCCAGCCGCATATGTCATGCATCCATGAACAAGCCCAGAATTACTCAGCATGCCGCGGCCATGCACGCAGGCAGCGACATCGGCGGCGAGCCCTCCATCGGTCGCTCCCTTTAGCCCATAAATACCACCTGCCTTCACCGACCAAATCGCCCCAAGCTGAGCATCACAGCAACGCACAGAAAAGCAACAAATATCGATGGCCTCCCTGCTCGCCGTCGCGGTCCTCGCGGTGCTCGTCGCCGGCGTCTCGTGCGCCCCCAAGGTGCCCCCCGGCCCCAACATCACGGCGAGCTACGACGGCAAGTGGCTGGAAGCCAAGGGCACCTGGTACGGCAAGCCCAAGGGCGCCGGCCCGGACGACAACGGCGGCGCCTGCGGGTACAAGGACGTCGACAAGCCGCCCTTCAGCGGCATGACGTCGTGCGGCAATGACCCCATCTTCAAGGACGGCCGTGGCTGCGGATCCTGCTTCGAGATCAAGTGCGAGAAGCCCGAGGCCTGCTCCAACGAGCCCGTCGTCGTCTACATCACCGACATGAACTACGAGCCCATCTCCGCCTACCACTTCGACCTCGCCGGCCACGCATTCGGCGCCATGGCCAAGTCCGGCAAGGAGGACGACCTCCGCCACGCCGGCATCGTCGACATGCAGTTTCGCCGCGTCCGCTGCAAGTACCCAGCCGGCACCAAGATCACATTCCACGTCGAGAAGGGCTCCAACCCCAACTACTTCGCCCTGCTCGTCAAGTACGTGGCCGGTGACGGCGACATCGTGGAGGTGTCCTCAAGGAGAAGGGCTCCAACGAGTGGAACGACCTCAAGGAATCGTGGGCGCCATCTGGAGGCTCGACACCCCAAGCCGATGAAGGGCCCCTTCTCCATCCGCCTCACCACCGAGTCCGGCGTCAGGCTCGTCGCCGACGACATCATCCCCGCGGACTGGAAGCCCGACGCCGTCTACAAGTCGGACCTCCAGCTTGAGTGATCCATCCCATCCGTGGCACCTAGGCTCGAAGTCATAAACCATGCATCTAAGCATTCCCTTATTGCATGGAATGCATATGAGAGAGCGTCTGCGTGCATAATAATTGTCCATATTTGTGGGGTGTATAAAGTAGGAGGTGTTTGCTCTCCCACCCACAGGCAATCGGCTTGTTTACGTAACCAAAATTGATCAAGATTATAAATTATTTAAATGGATTATTTCATTTTTGTCGTCTTCTTTAATCGTGTTGTTTATTATACCAAAGATGCTGATGCACTTCTAGAAAATCTATGTATAGTAGCATGTTTCTAGTGCAAGGGATTGTCGTTTTCTCACAACTCTCTGAACCTTTTAAGGACCTGATATCCTTGTCAGGGATTTTTTAACCGGTTTATTTTTTACCGGGGGTGGCCGGTAAGGCCGAAAATTGAAAAATTTTGGTCAATTTCGGCCAAAATTTTTGGATTTTAAATTAAAAGAACAAATTCAAGTAAATTCAATATTTTTTTACAAAATTCATCAAACCCGGTTTTTTAGGGCCGGTTTGTATTCCTACTGGCCCCCACCGGTAAATCCGGTTTGAACGATTTTTGGATCCCTAGTCCTTGCCCTATACGAGAATATAGTGCTAAAGAATAACACGCGCGGTCTCTAATTCTTTCGTGAGCCTCTTGCTTTGGATGAGTTGGTTTGTGGCTTGGGTGCTAGTGGTTACAAATTAGTTAATAGAGTAATTAGCTAGTGCATGTTGTGGTGCTAGTGCATGTAGTGGAAATAGTGGTGTTAGTGTGAGGTTACAAGTCATATTGCAACCAAAAAAACATTGTAATCAGTTTGTAAAGTGATAAGCAATGGAATAACAGAAGAGAGAAAAGACGTAAGTGGTTAGATGTCGCAAAACTCATCTGTGTTCATCATCTTGTGTGCGTGCGTTCCGAAGAGAAAACAATGTGTGAGTTCTCTCCAAAAGTTGGGCTAACGGTTCCTCGGGGAGGCGTTGTGGCTATCAGCCGTCAGAGCCCTATCTCGCCATTTCTAACTGGGTCATGCTCGCGTTGCAGGCAGGGTTCTGCTACCGTGCGATCCATAGGATAGGATTGGAGTCGCCCTCGCTCGCCGGCCGTGAAAGTCATCGAACCCGCCGTCACCAACGGTCCTGTTGTCGTGAGCTCCGTCCAGCCTCTTTCTCTGTCGCTTCGTCACGGTATTGCTATCCGCCTTTGATCGTTTTCGTTGCTCTTTAGATTTCTATTTTCTTTACTAATTTGCGTAGCTAATTGAGGTCGTAGAATTGCATAGTAGAAAATTATGACTGATTTGTTACCGTCTCATCCAACAGATGGATGGACTTTATGTTGATCGCTTTCGCAAGGTGTCTCGCTTCGATCCTTCATTTTGGAATCGCCCAGCTGAAATACTATGCACTGATTTGTTACCATTCCATCTGACAGAATGGATGGCCTCTATGTTTTATCTTGAATGTTAGATCACCTACTGTTTGCATCCTATGTTTCTACATGGCCTCAATGGTGCTACCAGTCGATAGGCACAACTTTGATCGTTTCCGTTGCTCTTTAGATTCCTATTTTCTTTACTAATTCGCATAGCTGGTTGAGGTCATCGAATTGCATAGTTAGAAAACTATTAATGATTTATTACTATATCATGCAACAAGATGGATGGACTTTATGTTGTATCCTGATCGGTTGCACAACTACTGTTTCAGTCCTCTATTTTTGAATCGCCTCAGCTAAAATACTATGCACTAATTTGTTACTACTTCATCTGACATAATGGATGGCCTCTACGTTTTATCTTGAATGTTAGATCGAGTACTATTTGTGTCTATGTTTTTGCATGGCCTCAATGCCGCTACCAATGATGTGTTGTTGTGTTGGATTCCTTCAGTCATTGCACGATATTTAATGTTGTTGGTGAGCTCTTCGCATCATTGTTTCTTATGAGTTATTTTAACCGCTTGTGAGATATCATGAATTTCCTTTGTTTTTTCATCAAGATCTTTGAGTTATTGATACAGAAAAGATTCCACCACATCGCCGAACAATTTTAGCGTTAATTTACTGGTACGCCATCCTTGCAATGTGCATTCCTGCTTCCTGCTATACTTTGTACACATTTGTGTGGGGAAGCATACACCTTCTGTTTTGACCAAAGAAATTGCATGCATCCAATCTTAGACATTTACATCTTTCATGAAAACCTGCCCTCCATGAAGAGAGGGAAATGGTTTATTTTGTTTTTCTTCCTTTTTCTTATTTAGACACACTTGGAGAAACATACAACTTTTATTTTATTTGTATTGACGGTAATCATCGGTTGGTTGGCGGCAAATTGCGGTTTTTTACTTTCTTACCTTTTTCCCTTGCCATATGAAGCTATTCAGTTTGCATTTATTTTTGTGACTATATATATATTGGATGGTAGCTAGAACTAAAATTTTTAGAGCTAGCATTTCCATCAGAGCAAAACTTACCTGATAACGTTGTTTAGTTTACTCGCTTAAATTTATGAATAGGTTATAGCTGTTCGTCGAAGTTTACTCACATTAGTTTATATAAAGATTGAGCATGGCACCATAGATTTAGAACTTCCTATCGGATATATATGGGTTATAGCTAAAGATACACAACAGACAATAGAGATTTCTGACTTCCTTATTAAGAATACCTCGTTGATTGAGAACTTAAACTTTGGGTGCGTGATGCATTTCATCCTTGAAACTATTGAATACATGATATTCGTTAAAGTGGTTATGCTTTACGCTGCGTATCAGTTATTGTAGTGCGGGACTCTACTTCTTTACTTTATGTCCTATTTGCATTATTTCGATATGTTTCATGTCTTTTTAGATCATATTTTGTGTGCTAAAAGGTAACTATGATCCTATGTATGTTGTTGATTTCTTGGTTGTTACCGATGTGATCTAACTTGGTATCACTGTTATGAAACACGTGCAGATTAGGACTCTGAAACTTCCCATGTGATCCTGCTGCTGTATATTAGATTAGATTGTTTGTATTTAGTCTATCCTTGCCTATGCATGGCCTCACCTGCATGGAGGGAAAGAGGTATTGAGTTTTCCGTGTTTCCGAATCACTAGGTGTTTAGTGCTTCATAGTTCTTTTTTTTATTCATATGACATGCCGCCCATTGTTGATCGCATGCTTCAAACTTGGATCTGCTTTTGTTTATGAATTTCCAACGCCCACGACAAGAACTTTATTACTAACATGGTATCTGCAGTGAAAAGCTCTCAAGGACTAGCCTCGCTCTCGATTCCGCACTCCAAAGATTACAAAATATAAAGTCCCTAAACAATTCAAAGTTGGTCTCAGTAAGGCATTCAATGTCATTGCTTTGTTTTTTGATTTGCGGCTATGGGATCTCTAATTGCTTTGAATTTCTTACCATGATTCAGAAAACAAGTTGCTGTGGATCCTAAGAACCAGGCTGGCTGTGGCGGACACCGTTGTAGGATCAAGGATAACCGACTAGAGGGGGGTGAATAGAAAGTTTTTAAACTTTTTAACAATTTAACAATTTAAGCCAATTAATAACTTAGTCTAAATAAGATACAATTCTAGCTAAGCAATTCAACACAAGAAATAAGCTAGAAATGTAAATGCGGAAATGATAAAGACTAGAAATAACCACAATGAGACAAAGATGTTTTTCCCATGGTATCGAAGACTTGCCGGTCTTCACTAGTCCACATTGAGGAAGCTTGACAACTCAAGCTGGCTCCACGAATTAAGTCTTCCCTCGATCACTATTAGTTGTTCTTACTCTGCTCCAGAGATGGCAAATACCAAGCCAATCACAATCTTGGCACCGGACCTCTTCACAAGCTTCTTGAAGAGATCACCGTGCAATCACCGCCAAGCCGTTTAGGAGTTCAGCAAAACTCCAAGAGTAACAAATCGTTGGCCTTCGCTTGACGGCACTCAAGTGCAAGAGGATCAACTAGGATGAGTGAATGCACTTGAATGAACTCAACACCTCACAATGAATGCACAAGAGGGTTTTGTAACGTCCCAAAATTTGGCTTTTCAAAAATCTTTTGAGTAGTTTAGGTCCCTAGAAAATTTCACCAATTTTATTTGAATTAATAAAGCTTAATTGGGAATTTCCTAAATTTAAAATATTTAATTTGACTAATCTAAACATCAATTAAATAAAAACCTGTGTTATTTGGTTTCCTTGTGTTCCAAGGAATTTTCTAGTATTCTCTAAGATTTTTCTGGATTTGTTTGCTATTTATTTGGCCTCCTGGATTTTTGGGATTTTCTTTAATTCCGAAAATCCTCTTTTCTCTCTCCTACCGCACAGCTACAGTACCATCGGGGTACTGTTCATCAGAATCCTACGTGTACAGTAAATCGCGGGTACTGTTCATCTCCGTATCCCAACCGATCACTTCCGACAGGCAAAAGTCCAGTACGTATTCATATCAAATCTAAATCTTCAAAATTCGATATCTTTCTCTACGGTGTATATAAAAGTGAACCGTTTGCGCCTACGTGTCCGTCTTGATCTCGTCTTTCAATCCCCTGAATTGGTTTCCTCCAAACCAATCTATTTTCGTCGCCATCTGCAGAATACGGCGCTCTCCCCAAAGGTCTTCTCCGCGAAGTTGCGCTTCATCCGACGTCCGCCGCCGAACCGTCTGCGGCGTTGGCTTTTGCGTCGTCGTCCTTCTACGCCATGGTACCATCCACTTCGCTCAAGATCGCCGAGCACCGCCGACCATTAAAGCCCAACGTGTTCATCGCGTTGCTCGCTTCTCGGTGAGTTTTTCCAAAATCCGATCGCACCATCGCGTTCGCCTCGCTGTTCCTTTCCGTTTTGCCTTCGCTGTCGCCGCGTCGTCTCCGCCGCCGCCACCCTGCCGCATTGTTCCATGGTCCTGTAGCTGCGCTGTATTGTTCATGTTTGTCGTAGCTTCGTTCTAGACAATAGCTTCATTCTTTGTCCAGAATATGGTTTCTTCTTGTTGTATGATTCTTTGTCATCTAACCAATCCAACAACCCAAGTGCATGTGTCTCCTCTGTTGCTCCTTCTCCTAATTCTCTCTCTTCGCTTTCCATCGCAGTACCAAAAGAATTGATGCCGCCGATGCTGTGCGCATGAACCGGACCTGTGCCTTGTTCTCTGGTTCTTTTCTCTGGAACCAGTATGGTTCTTTTGTCAACCAACCAAGCAAACAATTCAGGTGCATGCATCTCACGTGTGAAGCTTTCTCTTAATTCTTTCTCTAATGGTTTCCTTGCCATGTCAATTACCATCTAGCCATGCACTGTTTATGTTCGTGTCCAGAGTTGTTCGGTTCCTTCCTTTCTGTTGTTTGTTGGCTGCTAAACCCTCTGTCATTGTTTCCTCTAATTCCTGCCTTGCCAAATCCATGCCTCCATGCCGCCATGCATCACGAGCCGATCAAGCCTCTGTGTCCTGTGCGTTTCTCTGTTGGTTTTTCCCTGCCTTTAGTTGATGTATGTGCCATCCGATTCAAGCCAAACATCCCCCTGCTCTCTCTCTATTTTTCTTTTCCCTACCATCATGCGCATGAACCGGCATGGAGCGCCGTTTTTGTTTGCTCTGCTGCGTTGATTTTTCTGCGCCTTCCTTCTCTCCCCGTCGACTTGGTCAACATCTATCTCCTCTCACTTACATATTGACCCCACATGTCATCCACCCAATTAAAACCCTAGTGTTGTTTCTCTCTCTTACATGCGGTCCCGCATGTCACCAACCTTTGGTCAAACCCTAGCCATGAGCTTGGTCCACCTTGGACTAGCATATCTCTGTGGACTTGGTCCATAGACCAGTAGCCCACATGTCAACCCCTGATCATATTTTCGGAAATTCATCTAATTTCAAACCGCTTATCCAGCTTGGTCCCACATGTCATTCACTATCCTTGTTCTCTCTCTCACTTACGGTGGACCCCACTTGTAAGTCTCTAATTTCTTTTATTTTATTTGATCCAAAGGAATATTCTCTGAATATTCTTTTCTCTCTAATTTCATCATTTCATGTGATCTTCCAAAGCTCATATCCTTTGAATCCGAACTCCGATTGAATCCATTCAAATTCCTAAATTCATCTAAATTCAATATCTATTTATCTGAGATTATTATTTATTTTTGGAGTTTGTTTGCTTTCTGTTATTTATTTGTTTTGGTTTATTTGCTTATTTGCGAGTAGACGTGGATACTACGAGAAGTGCCGATCAAAAGGAGCTAAAGATCAAGACAAGAGAAGATTAAAGTTAAATAAGATCATCATTGCTATAGCAAGGCAAGTTATACCTTTGATCATATTGAACCCAGTTTTCAAAAGTTATATTGATTCAAAGTATTGCATTTACTTCAATTATTTATTTCAATGCTTTTGGGATTAGTTAATATCCAATTTGTTATGACCTCCTTGTCTAATTGTATGCCATAATCTTTTGTCACCCTAGTTTGGTTTATTTAGTTGGTGCCATTGTATTACCAATGTGGGTTGGTTAGATGCGATTAGATTGCTTAGCCATGCTATGAGTCATCATCTCATGTAAGTTGCAAATATAAACTTGACTAAATGACTATGGAACTATGTGATAAAAACTGCATGCACTGTGTGCTATTACTTGTTAATGGCATATGTTGCACTTGACCAACAGGGTGGGAAAGGATTTAGACTGGGGCAAGTGGTGGATACTGTGTAATATTTTGGTGGAGCTATGTGCGTAGGCTTAATAACCTGTGTGCATAGAGATTTGTAGTTTAATTGGAAGTCTTGCTTTGGTCAATTAAGGACTTAACTTTGTGTGCCATTGAACTGAGCCTCTCGTACAACCACATGTCTGGTATGGGACGGGCCTAACTTAGTAAGTTATGTAGTCTTGACATTGATCACTCAGGTTGTAGGTTAGGCTGTGGGCTTGGGTGGAGGTGTGCTACCAAGTAGTCACATCACGGGGCGGTTCACCGTGTCCCTGTCCAACGGTGTGTGTCGGATTCCTTCTTGTGTGGGGTAGTCTGGCGTAAAGCACATCGGGAGTGTCAATGCTTGAGACGATTTCTGAAAGGTTTTGTTGTGATCAGCTCTGATCTGGTTGATTGCATCTTGGGGGTAAAGTGTACAAACTCTGCAGAGTGTTAAATTAATCTATTCGAATAGCCGCGTCCGCGGTCATGGACATGCTCGGGGATTTCACACGAGGGGTAGTTTTTCATGAAAACCTTGGGAAGGGAGCTGTGTGACCTAAGTCATATGGCTATGTGAATAACTTGTTTAGGCTATGTGTCTTTGTGAAATAAATCTGTCAAATTATTATTGTTTGTTTGTTTTGAATTATGCTTTCAATCTATTACTTGTATTTAAACTGCAAATGTTGCATTTCTGCAAAATAACCATAGAAGCCATTCCTTTGGAATAAGCCTGTATCTATAATTTGCATTCTGTGGTATGACTTGCGAGTACGGTGTGTACTCATGCTTGCTTTAATAAATCAAGCAGAGGTGAAGGAATCGTCAGCCAACAAGGTCTACTTCAAGGATCGTGGAGAACTAGGTCATGCACCTCAGCCGATTGCCTATGGGCATATGGATGGGCTTCAGTGAAGTTATTCTGCTTTGTTCACGCAGCCTTCATTGAGCTACCCGCCCTCTGAAGCATTAATTGTAAGCTTTGACCATAAGGTCTCTACTCTGATGTTTATTGTTATTTGCCTATTTATTAGTTATCTTTGTATATGGAAATGATATTTCACTGATGTTGCCACTGTGTGCACTAGTGTGATCCTAGACTAGTGCAGTATACACAGAGGGTCCAGAATTGCATATTTTGGGTCCGGACAGGTTTTGAGTGTTGATAGGATGCTCAATGCTCTATAGATGATAAATGAACTCTAGCACCCTGTCCTTGAGTAGGTGGAGGGGTATTTATAACCCTCAACAATAATTATGACCGTTGGGGAGGCAATCCCTAACTTTTAGCGAAATGCGATATGACCGCCAACTAAGTTGCGGTATGACCGCACCCATGTCAAAGCACAGTAACGGCTATAACAGTGGCATTAAATACTATAACATAGCCATTGAAAATCCCAGCATGCAGACGACCGTGTCGAGCCTCTCTAAAAAATCCCCGAGAGATCTCCTAGGACCTCCTAGGAGGTCCCACTGCACCACTCAAGGTCGTGGAGGTCCTCCAAGAATACCCTGAGAGGAGGTCCTCCAGAACCACCTAGGAGATCTCAAAGACCTCCCGGAGGTCCCAGCCTCTGTGCTCCGAGCTAGTTCCAGGATCACTAGCTAGCTCGCACAGATCAACGTAGGTGTAATCACAACCACACGACAAGAAATAAGATGAAGCAGACAAATTAAGTTATATTAAACAACGACCTTATGGTCAAGGTTGTTTAGAGAGGTCGCCTCCAAGGGCTTACAAAAACCGACACGGAACTTGTAGCGGAACACAAAATGCGCCAGTAGGCTATCCCAAGAAGCCCACAAAGCTATCGAGTGGATGACGTCTCTAGACAGCTGGATCATCAAAGAACTCCTCCTCAAAGAGGTCTGAACACCCTTGATCTTCTTCTGCCACTGCTCAAACAGAGGGCTTAAAGCCATGAGTACGTTTGAATGTACTTAGCAAATCGCAGGGAACAATTATGCACATAGTATTCATGCAAGGCTTGGCCAAGGAGAGCTGTAAGGTTAGTTTGCAGAAAGCAAGATTTAATAGGAAATAAACATAAATAGATTGCAAAGCTCAAGTTAAAACAATAATACATAAATATATTTGTTTGAAAAGGAGGGAGGTGAGCACCAACTCACTCCCAAGATCACTCGTGGGAGGTCTGGCCGCACTCCAAGACCTCTCCCACGACCACTCTGGGCACCAACTCTAGAGCACCCAAGGACCTCCTTAGGGCACCAAGACCTCCCTGAGCACCCACTCGGGAGTATCTTGGACCACCCTAGGGTTCAAAAGACCACCACGACCAACCATAGACATCACGAGCATTCGGAGCCACCCAGAACACTCGTAGATACCCACGGCCAACCGTGGACCACAAATTTTTATAAAAGTCTACCCCTTGCGCTTATTTCACTGGGCAATGTCCATGACCAAGGACTTGGCTATTGAATAGATTTTTCACTCCGCAGAGGTGAGCAACTTTACCCATAATTCATGACCTCTCTAGCGGTCGGGTTCTCGTCGAAACCCTTGCTCACTTCAGAAGGTGAGCAGCATAGAGAGCGTGACAAGGCCTTTACAAAGCTCGATCCGCTTGGTTACGCGCTAAGGTTTCGCTGGTTGGGCTACAACCCCCGGATTCGGGCCCCTCTTGCGCCAATTGTGAATCAAAGACACACTTCCACCACAAGTAACCGCACCAAACCATTGCTAATTATTTGGCCCAGACCACCCCCATAAAATGGTCTTGTGGTTGCATGGTAATACCCGGTTGAATGGAACGCAAAGTTAAGTCCTCAATCCACTCAGGCAAGACAACCTCATCCCGGTGCAGCGATGGCACCCCTTTATCTTTCGACATTTGCGTCGGTGTAAAAACATTTTAGGTTCAACTCGCCAAAGACCACCCTAGTCTTGGCACTACAAATTTTAACAAGAGCGGCATCGCACCACAACCAACACAACTGTGGAATCAGCACACAACTGCTCAATAGTGGCACCAAGCACAGTTCCATAGCTCAATTAATCAGGATTATTAATGATGAAGCATGATTCTTGAGACCCACGGTTCTAAAGCAACGGCTAAGCGTAAACATACGGTCCCATATTGGCAATATCAACCGATACCAACTAAAATTATCCATTCTAAGTTGTCCAAGGGGATCATATCAACATGATGAGTACAATCATCCAGAGATGCATACTGTCAAGTGGGATATAGCTACTGCCCAAAACATTTCTTATAAAAAAAATAGCCATGCATGATAATGTAAAACAACATATTTTTGAAATGCTAGGTTCAACATGATCAAAGGTCTGCGAGGCTTCGGCAGTGTCTACTGGTTCTAAGTACTCCTCCATGAAATCGGGATCTACACGTTCGCAAAGAATCAAATAAGCAAAACAACTCTCGGAAAAGAACTTAAAAAGACTTTAAAAGAACCTAAACAAACTCATCCAAAAACCAAAAAACAGGAATTCTCGACGAAAAAGAGACCCAAGACAGAGAGGGTGATCTTTGGCAAAAAGACCAAGAGGTGGTCATGACCGAAAGGAGGTCATGGCCAAGAGGGAGGATGGTCTTTGCAAAAAGACCAACAAAGACCAAGAGGTGGTCTTTGCAAAAAGGTCGAGAGGGTCGTCTTTGCAAAAGACCAAGAAGGTCGTCTTTGCAAAGGGAGGCCTTCGGGAGATCCAAAGGGAGAGAAGGTCCTAAGGAAGACACGATTACTTCACGAGGTCGCAAAAGAAACACGACTGCGTAATGTAGTCGTAGCGAAGATACGATCACGCGATGTGGTCGTATGAACAAGAAAAGGATAGACACCAAGAAACTCACCAAGGCTGAGAGTGATTTAAAGATAAGAAGGAGGAGCTGATCGAGAGGCTGGATGGCGACCAGCTGGTGGTGACAGGAAGGACGCCGCAGAGGCTCTGGTAGGCTCTTTGCGACGAGGAGGCGATGGCGCAGCTCCAAAGGGCTCCCTGCTGAAACTCTAAACTCAGAGAAAAATTAGTTAAAGAGGCTAGGATTATTGAAAAGAGGCTCACTTAGGCTATTTCTATAGCTGGAGATGAAAGAGAGAGCCACAGAGAGACTCAGAGACATACGGGTCAAAGGTAGGTAGGAGTTAGGGCAAGTGTCATGACCGATCTAGTGGAGGACAGCTAGAACAGGATGTGCTAGAAAAGAAGGGAACAAGGATGGAGATTAAGGTGCCACGCAAGTGACCGCATTTAATGTGACTCAGCCGACATTAAACGCACAAGGGACTTATGTGGCGGAGAAATATAAGTGAGCAGGATCGACATCTGAGCTACCAAACTGGGGAAATAGTTCACCAAGGGGGGCAAAGGGAGGTCATGACCAGGAAGGAGGTCGTGACCATCAAGGGTGGTCTCAAGTAGAAGGTGGTCTTTTGCGTAAAGACCAAGGGTCTCAAAGGCAAAGAGGTCCCGAGGACAAGGAGGTCCTAAGGAGATCATTCCGCAATTGCGGTCTTTGGAAAGACCGAAGTCATGACCACGAAGTGGTCCTGATCAGAGGTGGTCTTTGCAAAAGACCACAGGAGGAGGTCGAGGCAAACGACAAAGGAGGAAGTTCTTGGCCTCAGAGGGAGGTCCTGACCCAAGGGGTGGTTTGTGCAAAAGACCGGGAGGGTCGTCTTCAAAAAGGACCCCGAGGAGGTGGTCGTTGCAAAAAGACCAAAAGAGGTGGTCTTTGCAAAAGAGCAGGGGAAAGTTCAAACGAACCAAGAGGTCCTGAAGACCAAGAGATTTTCAACGATCAAGATGAATCAAAGGAGGTCTTAACGGTCAAGATGGATCAAAAGAGGTCTTGACGGTTAGATCTACAAGAGGAGGTCCTGACAGCCAAGATCAATCAAAGGGAGGTTCTGACGGTCAAGATCAGCCAAGGAGAGATCCTGACGGTCAAGATCTAATAAGGAAAGGTCCAAAAGAACACAGAGAAGTCCAAATGATCACAAGGGAGGTCCAAGGAGAAACCAAGAGAGGTCTGGATCTACAGGGGAGGTCCGGGTTAAAGGATAGACCAAGCACAAGGGAGGTCTAAGAAGGAAAAACCAGTGAACAACACACTCAAGATAAACCAGATGAGGTTAATTGAAGTTGGATTAATTCAAGTTAAATCTCCAAATTTCCAAAATTCTAAGTTAAGCTTGAGCGAATCAATAAAGCCGAATGGTTCCTTTTGGGTTTTGAAATTTGGCAGAAACCCTAGGACAAACAGGACGTTACAAACCTTCACCCCTTAAAGAGAATCTCAACCCCGAGATTTAGATTGGCTAGAGAATAGGTGCGGGAACTCTGCCTTGAGGTCCTCTTCACGCTCCCATGTTACTTCTACTTCGGTGTGGTTTCTCCATTGAACCTTGCAGAGACGGATAGTCTTGGTCCTTGTCACTCGCTCGGATACTCCCAAGATTTTGATGGGTCGCTCCTTGTAGGTGAGGTCTTCTTGGAGATCCACTACTTCTAAAGACATTTGCTCTTCTGGTACCCACAAGCACTTCTTCAACTAGGACACATAGAAGACATTGTGTACTCCAGACAATTGAGGAGGGAGGTCTATCTTGTAGGCAACTTCTCCTCTTCGAGCTAGAATAGGAAAAGGTCCAACGAATCTGGGTGCAAGCTTCCCACTGACTCTAAACCGGTGCATTCCCTTAAGAGGTGACACCTTAAGGTATACTTGGTCTCCTGGTGCAAAGGTCAGATCTCGACGCCGGTTGTCTGAATAGCTCTTTTGCCTAGACTGAGCAGTCTTCAACTTCTCTCTAATGGATCTGACTTGGTCTTCAGCTTCTTTCATGAGGTCTGGCCCGAGCACCTGTCCTTCACCTGATTCTGTCCAGTACAAAGGTGTTCTACACTTCCGTCCATAAAGAGCTTCAAAAGGGGGCATCTGAAGGCTTGCTTGGTAACTGTTATTGTAAGAGAACTCAACATAGGGTAACATCCGTTCCCAACTAGCTTGCTTCTCCAGAGCACAGGCTCTCAGCATGTCCTCAAGTATTTGGTTAACCCTTTCGGTCTAGCCATTGGTTTGTGGGTGATAGGCTGTGCTGAAATTGAGGTTCGTGCCTAGTATTTCATGTAGCTTTGCCAAAACATGGAGGTGAATTGGGATCCTCGATCCGACACTATCTTCTTTGGCACACCATGTTGACACACCACCTTAGCCATGTAGAGCTCTGCTAACTTGTCTCCAGAATAGGTGGTCTTGATAGGGATAAAATGTGCAACCTTGGTTAGACAATCTACGATCACCCAAATGGAGTCAAAACCAGCTTGAGTTCTAGGCAGACAAGTTATAAAATCCATTCCAATCTCTTCCCATTTCTATTCGGGTATGGGTAAGGGTACCAAAAGACCTCCAAGTCTTTGGTGCATAGCCTTAACTCTTTGACAAATATCACACTTGGCCACATACTCCGCAATCTCTCGTTTCATACTAGGCCACCAGTACAACTCTTTGATGTCTTGGCACATTTTTGTACTCCTAGGGTCAATGGAATACAAGGCTTCATGAGCTTCTTTGAGAATCACCTTCTTGAGCTCGGGTGGTTCGGACACACAACCTCTTGTCGAACTGCATAGGTTCCTGCTCATCTTCGAAAACCTCAAGGATCTCCCTTTTGTCATGTTGCTCTTGATCTCTTGAATGTCGGCATCATCAACTTGAGCTTCCCTAATCTGACTTTGTAAGGTAGGCTGCACCACCAGTGCTGCCAAAACCCTTCCTCAACTATTTCCAGCCTAAGCTTCTGGAATTTCTCATGCAAGACTGGTTGGCTTTCTTTGACCATCAATGTGCTGCTATAGACCTTTCTACTCAGAGCATCAGCTACCACATTGGCCTTGCCAGGGTGATAATGAATTCCCAAGTTGTAGTCCTTGATTAGCTCCAACCATCTCCTTTGCCTCATGTTAAAGTCAGCTTGAGTAAAGATGTACTTTAAGCTCTTGTGGTCGATGTAGACTTCACAGCGGTTACCAATGAGGTAGTGCCGCCATATCTTCAAAGCATGCATTACGGCAACTAGCTCTAGGTCATGAGTAGGGTAGTTTGCTTCATGAGGTTTTAACTGTTGTGAGGCATAAGCTACCACCCTCCTTTCTTGCATCAGGACGCAACCAAGACCTTGTCGGGATGCATCGCAATAGACCTCAAAGTCTTTTTAGACGTCTGGGAGAATTAAGACCAGAGCAGTGGTCAAACGCTTTTTGAGTTCTTGAAAGCTTTGCTCACACTCGGAGGTCCAAGAGAATTTCTTTTCCTTCTTTAATAACTGAGTAAGAGGTCTTGCTATTCGGGAGAAACCTTCAATGAACCTTCTATAATACCCTGCCATTCCAAGGAAACTTCGGATCTAAGGTACTCATTTAGGGGACTCCCAATTAAGCACATCTTGGACCTTACTGGGGTTGACAGAGACTCTTTTCTCAAATAGGATATGTCCCAGAAAGATCACTTCCTTCATCCAAAACTCGCACCTTTTGAACTTAGCAAAGAGTTTGTGAGCTCTAAGCTTCTCCAGGGTCAAGTAGAGGTGCTCTGCATGCTCTTCTTCACTTTTTGAGTACACAAGAATGTCATCAATAAAGACAATGACAAACTTGTCTGGATACTCCATGAACACTCTATTCATCGAGTTCATAAAATAAGCAGGGGCGTTGGTCAGCCCAAAGGACATGATAGTGAACTCAGATAACCCACAACGGGTAGAGAAAGCTGTCTTGGGGATGTCCTCTTGGCGAATCCTCAACTGGTGATACCCTGACCTTAAATCTATCTTCGAGAATACTCCAGCTCCCTTCAGTTGATCAAACAAGTTGTCAATCCTTGGCAGAGGATACTTATTCTTGATAGTGACTTCATTTACACACATATGCTTTGTACCATCCTTCTTGGGAACAAAGATCACTAGAGCTCCCCATGGTGAAGAACTAGGTCTGATGAAGCCTTTGGCTAACATATCTTCAATCTACTACTTCAGCTCTACTAGGTCATCAACAGGCAGCCGATAAGGTCTCTTGGAAATAGGGGAGGTCCCTGGAACTAGATTAATGACAAACTTAATATCTCTAACTGGCGGCATTCCCGGAAGGTCTTTAGGAAAGACATCGGGGAACTCTCGAACCACTGGGATATCGTCCAAAGACACATCTTGAGCACTGCAGGCTAGAGCTCCATCAAGCTTTTCTAAGAAAGCTTCAAACTTTACTTGGGTTCCAACTGGACTAGTCAAAGTGATGCTCCGACCATTACAGTCCAAAATGGCATGGTGGTCCGCAAGCCAATCCATACCCAAGATCACATCCAGAGACTTGGTATCGAGGAGAATGAGATCGGCTAGGAATTCTATCCCTTCTATGACCACTCTAACTTGTGGGAAACCGTGGTTCGTACTTAACTCCGAACCGGGGGATTGAACCAACAAGGTAGCTTTAAGAGGTGCAACGTTAAACTGGTACTTGGTGGCAAAACTCCGAGAAATAAAAGAATGAGAAGCCCCATAATCAAACAAGACAACAGCTGGCACTGAATTGACTAGGAACTTACCTAGCACAATGTCCGGGGAGGTCTAGGCTTCCTCCACTGCAACGTGAATCACACGACCTCTCTCAAAAGGTTGGGAGGTCCTGGCTTGGGGAGGTCCTGCGGCCTGGGGTGCTCTACGACTCACTCCTGGCTGAGAGGTCCTGGCAGGGGTAGGTCCTGAAGAGGAAGTCCCAGCTGGGGCTTGACCTATCTTCTGGGGGCATTGACTAGCATAGTGCCCCACTTGATAGCATCTGAAGCACGTGATCCCTGCTACGGAGCTAACATTGTCTCGGGGCTGTTGGTTGCTGGTGCTGACGTTGCGGCGTTGACTCTAGGTAGCTGGGCAGGAGGTCGTGGCAGAGGTCCGGGAGGTACCTGGAGGTCCTTGGCACTGATGTTGCACGAAAATCCTAGTACGTTGAGGAGGTCCTTGGTGAGCACTAGAATGAGACATCTTCCTCTCGTAAGTCTCGGATAGCTCTCGGCGAGATTCTTCAATAAGCATAGCCTTGTTCACCATGTGCTGGAAATCGGGGTAGTCATTGCCAACCACTTGAACCTTCAAGCTAGGGTGGAGACCTCGCTTGAAGCGCTTTTGATGGGCATCATCAGTGGCTACATCTTCACGGGCATAACGGGACAGCTATGTGAACTTGGTGAGATACTCATTCACAGTCATGTTCCCTTGCTTGAGGTCCCTAAATTCATTCTTCTTCATCTCAACCTTCCCATCAGGGACATGTGAGTGGCGAAATGTTGCTGAAAATTTGGCCCAGGTGATCCTCTGTTGGTCTTCATGTGAGGCACAAAAAGTGTCCCACCATTCTACAGCAGCCCCTTCCAGTTGGTGTGTGGCGAACAAAACCTTCTCACGGTCACTGCAGCGGGCTATATCAAGTTTCTTCTCTATGGCCCTCAACCAATCATCTGTGTCCAGAGGCTCAGGGGAGCTTGAGAAAGTGGTCGGGAGAGTCTTCATGAATTCAGACAGCCGTGACTGTGGAGGAACAGGAGGTGGGGGAGGTGGCACAACTGCTGGGTGGCTATTCTGACTCATCATGGCAAGCAATGCGGTGGCGGTTTGGCTTTGCTGAGCCATCATCTGGTTCATATTATTCATCATGGCATTCATCGTCTGGGCTTGAGCTGCCATGAATTGTCCCAATCCTTGGTATGCCATGGATGCTGAAGGAGGTGGAGGTGGAGGTAACTGTTCTGCTGACTCATCCTGGCTAGCTGAGGAACGGTCTGATCCATCTACACAGAACTCCTCAAGTTTAATAGACGAGAAGTAGAAAGCATAATAGATAAGAGGGAATAGCACCAAGACGAGCTTAGAATAAGGGAGAAAGATAGATGTGCCTACACGGGGTGAATCAGCTCAACGCGAAAGACAAAAAGCGACCAGAAAACTAACAAGAGGCACAAAGGCTCAAACAAGGGGTCCTAATGACCAAGCTAAACGGAGCTAAAACTAGAAGGGACCACCACCAGTCTAATCTTATATGGACGGTCTATTGAAACCCCCCAACAAGCACTAAGAGCTCGATCCTAGAGAGGTCTCTGAGATAAGAGGGTCAAATTGATACTTGAAAACAAAGTTCCAAAGGAGATAAGACGCAAGAACTAGAGAAGGAGATAAGAGAAGAATAGATCAAGATGAGAAAAGAACGAAACAAGGTGGGATCAGAATAGATCAAGACAAGAGAAGAACCACTAAGCAAACTATCAGGTTGGTTTGATTTAGAAAATAACTTTTTGAGACTCGACTAAAATGACCATGTTAACTCAGGTTACGTCCTACAGTCGACCTTGGCTCTGATACCACCTTTGTTAGGCCTCTCTCGGAAATGCCCTCGGAGAGATCTCCTAGGACCTCCCAGGATGTCCGACCGGACCACCCGAAGGTCAGGGAGGACCTCCAAGAATACCCTAAGAGGAGGTCCTCCAGGACCACCCAAGAGATCTCAAAGACCTCCGAGAGGTCCCAGCCTCTGTGCTCTGAGCTAGTTCCAGGATCACTAGCTAGCTCGCACAGATCAACGCAGGTGTAATCACAACCACACGACAAGAAATAAGATGAAGTAGACAAATTAACTTATATTAAACAAGGACCTTATGGTCAAGGTTGTTTACAGAGGTCGCCACCAAGGGCTTACAAAAACCGACATGGAACTTGCACCGGAAAACAAAATGCGCGCAGGGCCATCCGACAAGCCCACAGGCTGTCAAGTGGAGGACGTCCCTAGACAGTTGGATCATAAAAGAACTCCTCCTCGAAGAGGTCTGAACACCCTTGATCTTCTTCTGCCACTACTCAAACAGAGGGCTTAAAACTATGAGTACGTTTGAATGTACTCAGCAAACCGCAGGGAACAATTATGCACATAGTATTCATGTAATGGCTTGGCCAAGGAGAGCTGTAAGGTTAGTTTGCAGAAAGCAAGATTTAACAGGAAATAAACATAAATAGATTGCAAGGCTCAAGTTAAAACAATAATACATAAATACATTTGTTTGAAAAGGAGGGAGGTGAGCACCAACTCACTCCCAAGATCACTTGTGAGAGGTCCGCCACACCCACGCCCAAGACCTCTCCCACGACCACTGGGCACCAACCCAGAGCTCCCAAGGACCTCCTTAGGGTACCAAGACCTCCTCCGAGCACCCACTTAGGAGTATCTTGGACCACCCTAGGTTCAAAAGACCACCACGACTAACCATGGACATCACGAGCATTCTGGCCACCTAGAACACTTGTAGATACCTCACGCCAACAAGGACCAAAATTTTTATAAAAGTCTACCCTTGCGCTTATTTCACCGGGCAATGTCCATGACCAAGGACTTGGGTATTCGAATAGATTTTTTACTCTGCAGAAGTGTACAACTTTACCCACAATTCACGACCTCTCTAGCGGTTCGGGTTCTCGTCGAAACCCTTGCACACTTCTAAAAGTGAGCAGCCTAGAGAGCGTGACAAGGCCTTTACAAAGCTCTGATCTGGCTTGGTTCTGCTCGCTAAGGTTTCGCTTCCGTTGGGCTACAACCCCCGATTCATGCCCCTCTTGTGCCAAGTGTGAATCGCACACACTTCCACCACAATGTAACTGCACCAAACCATTGCTAATTATTTGGCCCAGACCACTTCCATAAAATGGTCTTGTGGTTGCACGGTAATACCTGGTTGAAAGGAACGCAAAGTTAAGTCCTTAATCCACTCAGGCAAGACAGCCTCATCCCAGTGTGTGCATGGCACCCCCTTTACTGGTCGATCACTTGCCCGAGTGTAAAAACATTTTAGGTTTAACCTGGCCAAAGACCACTCTGGTCTTGGCACAACAAATTTTAACAAGAGCAGCATCGCACCACAATCAACACAGCTGCAGAATCAGCACCACAGCTGCTCAATAGTGGCACCAACCACAGTTCCATAGCTCAATTAGTCAGGATTATAAATGATGAAGTATGATTCTTGAGACCCACGGTTCAAATTCAACGGCTAAGCGTAAACATACAGTCCCACGTTGGCAATATCAAGCGATACCAACTAAAATTATCCATTCTATGTTGTCCAAGGGGATCATGTCAACATGATGAGTACAATCATCCAAAGAGGCATACTGTCAAGTGGGATATAGCTACTGCCTAAAACATTTCTTATAAAAAAATAGCCATGCATGATAATGTAAAACAACATATTTTTGAAATGCTAGGTTCAACATGATCAAAGGTCTGCGACTTGCCTTCGTTGAAGAGTGGTGGGGCTTCGGCAGTGGCTGTAGGTTCCAAGTACTCCTCCACGAAATCGGGATCTACACATTCGCAAAGAATCAAATAAGCAAAACAATTCTCGGAAAAGAACTTAAAAAGACTTTAAAAGAACCTAAACGAACTCATCCAAAAACCAGAAAACATGAATTCTTGACGAAAAAGAGATCCAAGCCAGAGAGGGTGGTCTTTTGCAAAAAGACCAAGAGGTGGTCACGATCGAAAGGAGGTCATGGCCAAGAGGGAGGGTGGTCTTTGCAAAAAGACCAACAAAGACCAAGAGGTGGTCTTTGCAAAAAGGCCAAGAAGGTCGTCTTTGCAAAAAGACCAAGAAGGTCATCTTTGCAAAGAGAGGCCTTCGGGAGATCCAAAGGGAGAGAAGGTCCTGAGGAAGACACGATTACTTCACGAGGTCACAAAAGAAACATGACTGCGTAATGTAGTCATAGCGAAGATACGATCACGCGATGTGGTCGTATGAACAAGAAAAGGATAGACACCAAGAAACTCACCAAGGCTGAGAACGATTTAAAGATAAGAAGGAGGAGCTGATCTAGAGGCTGGATGGAGACCAGCTGGTGGTGACGGGAAGGACGTCACAGAGGCTCCGGCAGGCTCTTTGCGACGAGGAGGCGATGGCGTAGCTCCAAAGGGCTCCCTGCTGAAACTCCAAACTCAGAGAAAAATTAGTTAAAGAGGCTAGGATTATTGAAAAGAGGCTCACTTAGGCTATTTTTATAGCTGGAGATGAAAGAGAGAGCAACAGAGAGACTCAGAGACATACGGGTCAAAGGTAGGTAGGAGTCAGGGCAAGTGTCACAACCGATCTGGTGGAGGACAGCCAGAATAGGATGTGCTGGAAAAAGAAGGGAACAAGGAGGGAGATTAACGTGCCACGCAAGTGACCACGTAAGTGACCGCATTTAATGTAACTCAACTGACATTAAACGCACAAGGGACTTATGTGGCGAAGAAATATAAGTGAGTAGGACTAACATATGGAGCCAGTCAAATTGGGGGAAGCAGTTCAGTCAAGGGGGGAGGGGGATGATCACGACCAAAGGGGAGGTTGTGACCAGGGAAGGAGGTCGTGACCATCAAGGATGGTCTCAACCGCAAAGGTGGTATTTGCAGAAAGACCATGGGTCCCAAAGGCAAAGAGGTCTTGAGGACAAGGAGGTCCTAAGGAGATCATTCCCGCAATGGCGGTCTTTGCAAAAAGACCAGAGGTCATGACCACGAAGTGGTCCTGACCATAGAGGTGATCTTTGCAAAAAGACCACAGGGAGGGGATCGTGGCAAAACGACAAAGGAGGAATTCGTGGCCTCAGAGGGAGGTCACAGCCCAAGGGGGTAGTTTGTGCAAAAAGACTAGGAGGGTCGTCTTCGCAAAAAGGACCCCGAGGAGGTGGTCGTTGCAAAAAGACCAAAAGAGGTGGTCTTTGCAAAAGACCAGGGGAAAGTTCGAACGAACCAAGAGGTCCTCAAGACCAAGAGATTTTCAACGATCAAGATGAATCAAAGGAGGTCTTAACGGTCAAGATGAATCAAAAGAGGTCTTGATAGTTAAGATCTACAAGGGGAGGTCCTGACAGCCAAGATCAATCAAAGGGAGGTCCTAACGGTCAAGATCAGCCAAGGGGAGATCCTAACAGTCAAGATCTAACAAGGAAAGGTCCAAAAGAACACAGGGAAGTCCAAATGATCACAAGGGAGGTCCAAGGAGAAACCAAGAGAGGTCTGGATCTACGGGGGTGGTCTGGGTTAAAGGATAGACCAAGCATAAGGGAGGTCTAAGAAGGAAAAACCAGTGAACACCACGCTTAAGATAAACTAGATGAGGTTAATTGCAGTTGGATTAATTCAAGTTAAATCTCCAAAATTTCAAGTTAAGCTTGAGCGAATCAATAAAGCCGAATGGTTCCTTTTGGGTTTTGAAATCTGGCAGAAACCCTAGGACAAACGGCATGTTATAGACCGCCAACCAAAGTGCTAAGATAAATAAGATCGCTCGGTCATATCAAGATGAGGAGCGGTACAACCGATCGTAGGGTTTTGAACTTCGCTGAAAAGGTGGTGTCCTTTGGAAAAATTGTACCGCCACATAATTACATTTTTTCTGAGAAACTCCCCTTCATGAAAATAGAAGGAAATGGTCTATTTTTTCTTCTTCCTTTTTCTTATTTAAACACACTTGGAGAAACAAGTTACCTTTTTGTTTTATTTGTATTGACGATGATCATCTGGCCGATTGCTTGTGAATTGCGGTTTTAATTTCTTTCTCTTTCCCTTGCCAAATGACACTGCTTTACATATATTTCCATGCCTTTATATATATTGTGAGGTAGCTAAAACTAAAAATTTGAGAAGCAACCATTCCATCAGAGGAAAACTGTCCTGATAATGATGTTCGGTTTACTCACTGAAATTTATATACAGTTGATAGTTGTTCACTGAAGTTTACTCACGTTAGTTTAGATAAAGCTTGACCATGTCACAATAGATTTTGAACTTCCTATTGGTTATATATGGGTTATAGCTGAATGCAGAAAACAGGACAGTAGAGATTTACAACTTCCCTATTAGGAATAGCTCTTTCATTGAGAACTTCAACTTTACAGGTCTATGATGCATTTCGTCCTTGAAACTATTGAATACATGATGTTCATGAAAAGTGGCTATGCTTTGTGCTACGTATCGGTTATTGTACTTCGGGCCTCTACTTCTTTACTTTATATTCTATTTGCATTACTTCAATGTGTTTCATGTTTTTTCGGATCATATTTTGTGTGCTAAAAGATAACTGTGATAATTTGTATACAGCTAATTTGTATACTGCTAAAAGCTATGGAGTTTCTCCTAGTATTAATTATACTCATTTACTTTCCTTTTTCTCGAGCTAGTGATACATGCCAATGTATAGTTTAGTTGGCATCATCGCTAAATCGTTACTAATACAATAATCGAGAGGTTAACGCCACCGAGCAACTAATTATCACCGCATAACTATGTTAATCTTCCGGTTAGCCGCTCAAGATAAAATTCTCACAATCGATATTCTCCTTGCTAGATCATGGCCAAACAACTACTTCTACCCTCTCTTTCTGTAAATATCAAGATAGTCGGTCACCTCCTTCTCCACCGCAAGGCAACGCAAAGACATTAATTATTGTGGTAACGTAACGTAATGCAGTGTAACGTTCGGATCGAATGGATTTGGAAAGAACTCGAAATCCACCGTACAATTTGTGCATGTATCAATCTATGTACTCTCCCTGCTAGTACATCACAGTACGCGTGCTAAGGGCATTTTTAATAGTGTATTTATTGTCGTCTCTTTCTATGTCACGTCAACAAAATCCTACGTGGATGAGAGAGAGAGAGGAGAGAGAGCACATGTCGTCTCTTCCTGAAGAGACGATTGTGCACGCGAAACAAGATATGATATATTAATCTACTCTAGTTGACATGTAGCTCCGTTTCAAAGAAAAATTATAAAATATAAATGTTGGAGAGTGTGGTAGAGACTATCTATTGGAGATATTGTCTTTAAAGTTGATGTAGTATATGTTAGAGACAAGGTTGTCTCAAACTATTGGAGATGCCCTAATTCGAAATCCTAATTGTTAGCCATAGCTCTAGCTCGTAGCGAATTAAATACGTAATCCGCATTAATCGCACGCCTCCTTTGAAATTCCGCCTTCCTCTTCCCTCAGAGCGAGTGAGCTCGGGAGAGCAGAAAGAGAAGAAGCAGAGACCGGAGAGTAGCCTCGCAAGAGATCGAGATACACGTGTGCTTCCATGGTAGTGGCGGCGGTGACTGAAGGGTTGCCAAGTCCATCAGCATCATCAGGAGCCTTACCAAGAGCGTACGTACTTCTATTTCTATATCTGTCTTTGTCATGCCAACGACACAACAACTACACCCGATCCTTCCCTACACGCTCGCAATTTCTACGCGCTGATGAAGGCCATGTCCCTCAAGGTGAAGGTGGGTGGTGGTGGTGGTGGGAGTCATGCGCGGGCGTAGCGGTGGCGGCGGCCGTTGGCGGACGACTGGAGGCAGGATTGTAAGGATGTCGCGGCGGCAGCGGCATCCGCGTCCGCCAAGATTGCGCTAGCGCAGCTGCAGGAAGAAGCCGACGATGATCACCAGTTGCACAATGAGGAGGAGGAGGAGCAAGGAGGGGGAAGAAACAGGAGTACTGCAACAAGTGCTGCACATAGTAGTTGGTTGGATTTCTATCGTCGAAAAGAGATGCAGATTTCCCTCACAATGGCAGGCCCCTCATTGAAAATGTAGCCCGCTGCTGGGAGCATTCTGGGTGTGCCCCGTAATGGTGATGCCCTACTTTTGACTGGTTCGCCCACTAGGTGAAAAAGTGTCGAGATTTAGTATTGGAAAAGCCTTGTTATGATTATCTCTTTCGCATGCCTAAGGAAGCATGTCACTGGCTGATATCATGAGTTGATAATATATTATGGGTAAAGCGGTACAACCTCTGCAGAGTGTATAATCTATTCGAATAGCTGTGCCCCAATTATGGCCATTTTGAAGAAGGCCACACTTGATTAGTTTTGATAAAATGTGGGATGGAACCTCAAATCCTAAAGATGAATACTTGGAAGATATCACCATAAAACTTAAGATAAATTACTTGGATTGAATCAATAGGAATAATTGAAGTTATACACATAATGTGAACAATAAATGGATTGATAACAATGTTAAAAGAATTAATGTAAGCAAAGTGGTACCAAATGAAAATTGGAATTGCACTAGAAAACATTGATATATCATCAATTAATCGGATAGCAATGAATTAGATGATAATTGGTGTAATCAAATATAATTGTGCATGATTAGGATCAATCGAAAGGTAGTTGATCAAAAGGAATAGCTATAAATTCTTGAAGTTGGATCATTAGGACTTATGTAGAATCCATGTATAGTTTAATCTAGATGAGATAATCAAAGGGTGGGGAATGATAAATCGTAGTTTAATCTAGATGAGATAATCAAAGGGTGGGGAATGATAAATCGTAGTTATACGGTACCAAGGTACTCTTGTGGATAATAACGATTGAATTATTAGCAATTAAATTAAACAAGAAATATCGGTAGACATTTTTAAGGGGGTAGCTGAGTACAGAAACAAAGGAAACATTAAGATTACTTACAATTATAATTTGGAAGTATAACAACCTTAATGAAGAAAATCAGGCAAACCAGAAGGATACACAAGCTAAAAATTCTAGTGGTAATGTCAATTATAAGATAAGCTTAGAGTTAAATTAGGGCAATCAACGGGCTCAAAGAAAATAACCGGATTCTAGTGAAGAAAATAGGACATGATGATTGGAATATAGCTACCGACATGACCAAGGCTAGCTACTCCTTCGGATCTAGACCATTACTGTCAATTCATCAACAAGAAGTTTGTATCTATCATGAGGAAAATAGAAGACAACGATGCTGAAAAGCTACACCAGGAACCGATAAAACAACCAAGAGCACATTAGCATCCTCCGCTACGTCTCTCTTCCTCCTCGTTCTATCTTTTTCCGTTCTACCATAATCTCGTGGTCAAGATTCTTTTTAAGGGGGGTAGGGTTTGTAACATCACAAAAGTACCCGAATATAAAAATACGGGATTTTAAAAACTTTTTGTGTATTATATATTGTTATTCTATTTTCTTACATTCTTATGAGTTATTTGAATTACATTTTCTCTTTCGATGGCACAAGGAAACCCTAAATACGAAAACCCTAGAAACATAATTACAAAAGCAAAATAAGCTTAAGGTATTGCCTATCTAAATAATACGTGAAGTGAAAGCCCTAGGATCGGAGTCATAAACCTAAAACCCTAAGACACAATGCTATGAAAATAAAGTTAACACAAGTATTATAGACCAATGAACCTCCTAAAATAATCCTCTAGGATAGGAATATTAAGTTAAATCATGCTCAAGAAATCAACTAGCAAATTTTTCCCTTTTCCTTTTCCCTTAATTCTATTTCCTCTTCTTTCTACTGTTCCTCGGGCTCAAGCCCCTATTTACTATTCCTCAGGCTCAAGCTCAAGGCAGCCGGTTCAACCCAACGCCCATTCCTACCTCTCGACCGAGCCGCACCCAGCGCTAGGCGCAGCCAAACCCGCGCGCCACCCCTGCTCATCTTCTTGCCGAGCGCAGCAGCACACCCCTCAGTCCATCGCCGCCCCGTGGCAAGCGCCTCCTGCCACTGCCGCCTCGCCGATGCTGCCTGCTCGCCACGTCGCTGCAGCTCTGGCGACTCGCCTGCAACTCGCGCGCCCCATCTCGCAGCCACACACCCAGCCCCACCGTGCATGCGCGCCACGCCTGCGCCGCGTCCTCCCGACGCCCATGCCGGCCAACGTCGGCTTCTCCGCCTACCGCCTATAAGAAGGCCAGCCCGAGCCGGCCTTGCCTCCTCCTGCTGCCATTCTCTCCCCCTCCCCCTCTTATATTCACCAAAGAAGAAAGCGCAGAGCTCAAGCCGCCGCACCACGCCCGCGTCTGCCGCCGTGCCCCGCTTGCCGCTCCGGCCTCCGCAGTGGGCTCCTCTCCCCTTCGACCGCGTCACGGCGTGTCCAACCTCACGAGGAGAAAAATCCCTCACTCAATTGGAGGTGTCCTTCACGGAAGCGAGCGCCACCCTTGTATTCTCCATTTCCGACCCGAAGCTCACCGCATCAATTCCTCGCAATCGGAGCGTCTCCTAGGCTCCCTCAACCTTCCCCAACCCCGGATTGGAGCTCTCCTGCACCCGAGAGTCACCACCTTGACAACCTCCCGCGCCGCCGTCAGTTCATGCCGCCGGCCCAACTCTGATCCCTCGGCTTTCTCCGACCACCACTACGTGATCCAGGTACTCCATGGCTTCCCATGCTCCACTTAGATTTCCCCCTAACCCTCTCCGACGCCGCCGCGCCTTGTCACCCTCACGGCCGGCCGCCCCGTGCCCTTGCCGCGCCGCCACCGTGCTGCCTGAGCTCCAAGACCGCCACCCCTAGCCTCCTTGTTTCCCGAGCATTCCATTTTTGTGGTCACCGCCGCCTCGCCGCTACTTCCTCGCCGACGACGAGCCGTGCCCCAAGCCGCTGTCACTTCCTTTGTTTTGGCCTCCCTGTTCTTGGACTCAGTATGTCCCTCTGTCTCATTGGAGAATAAGATCACCTGTAAAAGGCCAAGTGCAAGAATTAGCATGTAAATGAAACTTCAAACTCTAGTTAGCTGAAACTTAAGACTTCAGATGTTTCAAGTTCAGATTTAGCAGCAATAGCAATTGTCATAACAATGAACAGGAACTCAATTGACCGACTGAAGAGACAGTAGGATAATAAACCTTGTAAATGTCATTAGTTTACCTAAAAGATTTAGCAAATTTGAAGGTTAAGATTTCTATGGGGATTATCACTTCATTTCAGAAATACTCTGTGTTGTATGTTGTTTGAACAGGAAAGTGCTTAGTCAAGTACCTAGGTGAAAATATGAAATGACCATAGGTTCATAAACCTGTCGTGATAGCTAAAACACCTAACTTTAGCTAAATCAAGTAATTAAAGAAATCATTGACTCAATTAGCACTTTCAGCTCAGGGTTGTGATAAACCATTTGATCCCTCAAAACTAATCGACAAATATATATAATTGAACTAGTGAGGAGATTTGTTGACACATCAGTAGTCATTTGGAAGAATTGTTGAACTGAAAAGTGCTTTGTCAGTAGTACTCTTCTGCAAAGCCAACTGTCTGTTACTAACAAAGGCTATAACTGTTACCTAGGCCACTCAAGATAATTAACAAATGTGAAGTTTGAAATCTGAAGGAAATTCAATTAGTAAGAAGATCAATTGAACAACACTTCAAATGACATAATGTGTTTTCATGCAGTAAACATTCAGTGGATAATTTTAGTGATTAGCAAAAGACATTGGTAGCCTTTCTTAGCCATCTTATTTTAGTCCAATGCTTTCCCAAGCATATTGGGGCTACACAAGCCCAAGATAATAGCACGCTATGCTGAGTTCCTTGGATCCCATCACAACCCAATCCATTCATCTAAAAAGGGCATCCTTGTCATGCATCTTGACAGTGCTACTGCAGTTTAAGTTGATGATGCATACTATGAGCTAGTGAGCCCATTAACTAAATCATGCAATGTAACATCATTAGGGGTAACTAGAAATTAAATAGTACAGTACTTGATTAATGACTATACCTAGCAAATTACAACTGCAGCATTGATTGAATTAAGCAACTAGAGGCCAGTTAGTACTCTTACCAGGATTAAGGTAAGGATGTCACTACTGTTTAAATATAAGGCGCAACAGTATCCAACATCTTAGAACATAAGATTGTATAGGGTCATAATTAGGACACACACACACACAAGTGAACCAGGTGGCCGGTAGGTTAAGTGTCCCTAGATGGTGCCTTCGCAAAGGTAATTAGGATCAAGTGAATGTCAAAGGATTGGCAACTCAAAAGCAAATTAAGTAATCATTAAGTGTTTAGTTAATACCACACATTTTGGCCTAGGCATGCAACACCGACCATATATATAGTTAGCAGTCACTAGAAAATGGTCCTAGTATCATTTAGTATCAAGGTTAATTAGTTAAAACCCCAACTAGATTGTAATAGTGTTGAACATTGGTAAAGCCATAGTCCATTTTAAATAGTAACTTGTGTAGATAAAACAACAGTGGGAGGCTTTGTAGCTAAAGATCATTCTAATACGAAAAGTTTACTTTAGTGCATGTTAAGTCATACAAGTAATAAAGCTAACCAAGGTTACTTAAAAAATGAAACCCAAATCTAATCTATAGACACCCCTGATTAAGTTGTAGGGCTGATATCTAGCCAATGATTGGAAATTCCAACTAAGGCTCATGGAATTACCTTGATAAATATAAAATAGTAAAAGAAACTATTAAATAAACTAGGTCCCATGTGTCGGTGAGACTTATGTCTACCCATAGCAAACCCTGCACTCATGCACAGGTCTCACCTGGTGATCATGGAACTTCCTCGTTAAATAGGAAGTAATAACTAAAATAATCATAAGAACACATAAGAGGACTGATTTTGACTGTATGATCATCGTGGATGTATACAAAGAATACCTGAAGAGAGTGCTTGTGAGTACTAGGTAACCTGGTAAGGAAAAACAACATCACATAGGCTCTAGGTATTGTCTGTCATCATCTGTTCCCAGTAGCAATACAATTCCTGATCCGAAAGCAGATATGAGAGTATTACCTAACCAGGTGATCTCTCTCGTCTAGTTAACCAGTGAGGAATGTTCCTGTAAACATTCTCTCTGTCTCTCTCTCTTAGAATTATCTACTTTGGTCTGAAGTATTTCCTTCATTCTAATTATCAATGGATATATTTTTGTCTGTAGTATTTTCTTCATCAACTCCTATGGATATACTTTGTTTGTAGTATTTCCTTCATCAACTTCTTTGGTTATACTTCGTCTGAAGTATTTCCTTCATCAGCTCCAGATAAGTATATTTTGACATCATTTGAAGTAATCCGTCTTTAAAAGTACCGTTAGATGCGTTTACTTTAATTTGAAGTATTTCTTTATGTTTGTATGTATTTGGATTTATTGGATTTCATTTGGTTGTTTTTAGTCGCTCTTGGATTTAAACGTATTCTGCGTAGATAGAATCTGAAGCTATGATGGGACAGGAGTCCGAGACAGAACAAGAACAAGACCAGGATTATCATGATATTCGGCTTTATCAGAATGTTGAGCAAGGCAATTATCAACATATTGAGCCGTATCAGAATATTGAGCAAGACGAGTCAATATTTTGATCATATTACACCTACTGTTTGCAATTATATTGTTTTAAATTATAAAATTGCATTGCTATGTTTTATACAATTATATTGGTCTAGCTCATAGGTAATGCCTTAACAATAATTGTGTATAAACTTTCAATCCTTGAATTTGGACACTATCCTTGTCACCATAGAATTAATGGTTACCATACTAGTTATAAGTCTATATCTAAGTGTCATGCTTAGCCTTACTTAGATACATTGTCATTTGAGTATTAAGTTGTCCGACATATCAATTAACACTTTGAAAATGAAATTGGGCAGTCGAGGCTGGGAGTCTGGCTAGTATGTTGGATTAAAGGTTATTTTGAAAACAAAAGAAAAACCTGAAAAACATATTTCGACTTGGGCGGTTGGAAAGAGTGGCTGGTGCCGAGGGCATGAGAGAGAGTTGGCATGTGGATGTACCGCCCAAGTCAATTAAGGACCGAATTTGGTAATGACCACTCATGTAAAATAGTGCATCCACAAGTCGGTAACACATACGACCTGGCTGATTAATTTGTTTCGCCTCGGCGTGGCTTTGACGTTGGTGGATAGACGGGGGAGAACGAAGCCGTGGTAACCGCACAACGCTAAAGGAAGACCTCCGGTTTGGCAAGGTGGAGAGTCCGAAGGAGGTGATACCTAGCGGTGCGAAGTTACAAAAAGGTGGGACATTGTAAAGACCTTGTGATAATAAATATTAGCCACACACCTACGGAAGTGTGTCGGGGCAGTATAAGTTGATTTATCTCTTGTGGGTAAAGTGTATCGTCAGAGATGCATTTCATCGCCCCATCAACTCGGGCGAAACAAAGGTCGAGGCTACAAGAATCGCCTCAAGGTAGCCCAAGTCTGCAAGGGTCAACGGGAAGCCTCCGAAGGGTGTCCCGAGGGTACAGGAGGTACCCCGAGGGTGACCCAGCCTCCAAGGTTGTCCCGAGGGGTACAGGAGGTGCCCCGAGGGTGACCCAAGCCTCAGAAGGGTGTCTCGAGGGTCAGGAGGTGTCTCAAGGTAACCCAAGCCTCCGAAGGGTGTCCCGAGGGGTACAGGAGGTACCCTTAGGGTGACTCAAGGTCCCGAGGGTATAGGAGGTACCCCAGGGTGACCCAAAGCCCACTTAATGGTCTTTTAGAAGTAGCAACCAAGAAGGCTCAAAGAGTATTCGGAGGAGATCCCACGAGGAAAGAAAAGAGACAGCTGGACCAGAAGCTAAGCATAGGGGTAGGAAAGGACCCTGCAGTCCCTACACTAGTAGTACTTTTGTAGGGGTGCTTATATAACCTCATGTATCCTGCCATTTTGTCTATAAATAGACATCCAACCCCATGTAATATCCAAGGTTTTTCAGAGCAATACACTATACATCTTAATACACTATACTTTTCCTGACAATCAGTCCCCTCTTTGAGGACCCTTCGAACATTCCGAGTGTACTAGGGGTCCCCCTCTTTTACTGTCTGGCCCTTTTGCTACGATAGTTGGCGCCGTCCGTGGCGACGGTAGGAAAGTCTCGAAGTATAAACTCCTAGCTCAAGCATGGCACCGCGGAAGAAAACCAAGTCCAAAACCTAAGAATCAAGAATGCAAGAAGAAGAACACCCAAAGACCCCGAGGGCAAGCGAACTAGAACCTCCAGAATGAGGCACCCTCGCCCAGCAGAGGAGGAAACGAACAACTCCATGCAAGGAGCAGGCCAGCCCGCCCTGGAAGCGGGCGCTAGTCAAGAGTCGTTTGTAGCATTGCAACAAGAGTTGGCAGATCTTCGTCGTGAGATGGCAACCCTCCGACACCTGCCGACCTCAGCCCTCGCAGCTTCGCTGCTGCCCGAGCCAATCGTCGCAGCGGAGGCAATTTCGAGCCTCGGCCCCATTGCCGGGGATCCCAACTCCCCATTGAGCGAGGGCTAGAGATCGCTCACGGCCGCAAGGGTTCAAAATGCCGAGGTCACACCATTCGTGGATGCAGGCCCTTCGAATTCCTCCGAGTTTATGAAACTGCGGTGGAGGCCACTGGAGGTGATGACACTACAAAAGCGAAGAGCGTCACCCTCGCTCTTAGGGGTGTAGCACTGACATGGTTCTTCACCATTCCCCCACACTCCATCTACGTGTGGGAGCAGTTGCGAGACCTCATTAGAAATAACTTTCAAGGAAACTACACGGAACCCAAGGATGCGGGGCATCTTTTCGCAATAAAACAGGCACCAAGTGAATCCCTCCGTAGTTTTTTCAGAAAGTTCGCAGAGGTCAAGTGCTAGGTAAAAGGCGTCAACAAAACCACCGTCATAAATGCCGTCACCTGCGGGCTCCGGAAGGGACCCCTCTCGGAGAGACTGGCGCGCAAACCCGTCCGCACGGTGACGGAGCTCTTCGACAAGATGGAAGAGTACGCCCGGGCGGAAGAAGACAGTGTTCGTAGAGGAACGCTCACCACCGCTCGTGCCTAGCACCTCAAAGAAACGTCTACCACCTCTCACCGACATCTCGGCCACGGCAATGACTTCTGGCAAAAGGGCAGGGGAGTCTACCACGTGGATGGCACGCCAAACCTCGAAGGAGGGCGACGCGGAGGTCGCTAGGGCTGAGGTCGTGGGCGAAATTTCGGGCGCCAACCGGACAACCGCTCCAGAAGACCTGCACCCTTTTGCGACCTTCATGGCGAATGCACGCGTACCACCAATGAATGTCGTACAATTGCGACCATGCAGACTACGTCTTGCCGCGAGTAGCGACCATCGAGCCCAATAATAAAGGAGGAAGCGACAATCGACTCCCCGTACCACCACCAAGACCCCGCATAGAAGGAAACCACCCCGAGCACCACCACAGGATCATCAATATGATCACCGGAGGGTCTTCGCTCGGAGTACCATCAAAACGGCAGCGCTGAGCATACGCTCGATAGATTCACCACCTCGCGGCGTTCCCTGCATCCAGCCACCCACCATACTCTGAAATCCCAATTTATTTCGGCCCGGAAGACGCTCAAGGAGTGTATTTTTCGCATCAAGATCCCCTCGTCATTTCTGCTAACATAGCGGATTTCGAGGTCAAGCGCGTCCTCGTGGACGGAGGAAGCTCCGCGGACCTCCTCTTCGTGGACGCCTTCGACAAAATGATGATCCCTCGGGATCGCTTGTCACCCCCAGGCATTCCATTGATAGGCTTCGGAGGGAACCCTGTAACAGCCTTAGGCCAGATTACCCTCAATGTCACCTTTTGCGATGGCTACACAACTAGAACCGAGGCCGTCACATTCGATGTTGTCCAAGTGCAGTACCAGTACAACGTTATCCTTGGCAGAGCAGCAATGAACTCCTTCGGAGCCATTGCGCACCACAACTACCTATGTATGAAAATTCCCACACTAGAAGGCGTCATTATCGTGCGAGGAAATCAAGACCTAGCAAGACAAATCAAGCTCCAGTTACTATCACCAGCCCGACATGTTCACACTGTCGAGCAAGACAACAACAAGTAGTCAACCAGCCCTTCGGCAAAGTGGGCACCAAAGCCGAAGCCCCATGGCGAGCTCCGGAGAGTCCCCTTAGATGATGACTGGACAGATAGCCTCCCGACCGGGAGCCCGATTATATGAAACACACAACGCCATACTCAAGGTACTTTGCAGTAACAAGGACGTCTTCGCTTGGGGCCCCGAAGACATCCCCGGCATAGCAAGAGCAACAATTGAGCACCGCTTAGCCCTCCGAAGTGATGCACCACCCAAGAAGCAAAAACTATGACGCATGTCTGCCGAAAGATTGGAAGCAGCGAAGAGACAAATCACCAAGTTGTTAAACGCTAGGGTCATTCGTGAAATCAAATACACGGAGTGGCTCAGCAACCCTGTCCTCGTCCAAAAAGAAGGCAAATGGCACATGTGCATCGATTACACGGAGCTCAACAAAGCATGCCCCAAAAATGATTTCCCCCTGCCACGCATTGACCAGCTAGTCGATGCCACTTCGGGCTGCGAGTTGACGAGTTTCCTCAACGAATACTCCGGATACCACCAGATACTTATGGCCAAAGAAGGCGAACCGAAGACAGCATTCATCACCCCCGTAGGCACATATTGCTATACCCGTATGCCCTTCGGGCTCAAGAATGCGGGTGCGACCTTCACCCGCCTCATTTCCATAGTCCTAGCTGACAGCTTGGTCGCAACGTAGAAGCCTACGTTGATGATATAGTGGTCAAAAATGGGTTGGCAGATGAACACACGAATGACCTGTAAGAAACCTTCACAAGGATGGAATCAAGCTCAACCCAGAGAAGTGTGCCTTCGGCGTTAAAGCAGGAAAACTTCTCGGATTTCTAGTATTTGAGAGGGGCATCGAAGCCAACCCCGAAAAGATAAGGGCAGTCTAGGAGATGAAGCAACCTCACAATGCCCGCGAAGTATAAAAACTTATAGGCCGACTGGCAGCCCTAAGCCGTTTTCTTTCCCGCTCGGTAGAGAAACCCCTTCCATTCTTCAAGACACTCTGCGGAACGGAGATGTTCCGGTGGACCAAAGACTGCCAGCGTGCATTTGAAGAACTCAAACAGTACTTGACCCAGCTGCCAAGCCTTACCTGCCCGAAGCAAGGAGCAGATCTCCTGCTCTACCTCGTCGCCTCATCATCAGCAGTAAGCGCAGTCCTTATCCAAGAAGACAATGGCCAGCGTCCAGTCTATTATGTCTCCGAAGCACTCCAAGGTGCAAAAACCCGATACACAGAGCTCGAAAAGCTTGCGTACGCCTTGCTCATGGCCTCGCAGAAGCTCCGCCACTACTTCTGGCGCACAGCATCATCGTCCCCACTTCCTACCCCCTGGCTTTGTTGCTGCGAAGTAAAGACGCCACGGGACGAGTAGGAAAGTGGGCCGCTGAGCTCGCACCCTTCAACATTACCTTCGTCGCCAGGACAGCCATTAAGTCACAAGCTCTAGCAGACTTTGTTGCTGAGTGGACACCAAATAGCGAAGACCACATCCTCACTCATGTCGAAAACCCGTGGATAATGTACATTGACGGATCATGGTGCTGCACTGGAGCCGGAGCGGCAGCCATTTTGGTCGCCCCGGACGGGCACACCGTAGCCCACTCAACCCGCCTCGCTTTGGCAACAACGATCGCCCTGACGACGACGATGCGCAATGCGAACCCCGGTGCGCTCTGGTCCGCAGACCAAAGCGCACCGAGGGGGACGGCATCGCCCTCGCCATGACAAAAAAGTTAGGGCTCCCCGGAGCCCTATCTAAAAAAGTATGGGAGACGGCGCGAGGTTTTGCCCCCCTCGTAAAAAAAAGTTAGGGCTCCCCGGAGCCCTATCTAAAAAAGTATGGGGGACGGCGAGAGGCTTCGCCTCCCCCTCGTAAAAAAAAAGTTAGGGCTCCGCGGAGCCCTATCTAAAAAAGTGTGGGGGACGGCACGAGGCTTCGTCTCCTCCTCGTAAAAAAAAAGAGTTAGGGCTCCCCGGAGCCCTATCTAAAAAAGTATGGGGGACGGCGCGAGGCTTTGCCCTCCTCGTAAAAAAAGTTAGGGCTTCCCGGAGCCCTATCTAAAAAAGCATATGGGACGGCGCGAGGCTTCGCCTCCCCCTCGTAAAAAAAAGTTAGGACTCCCCGGAGCCCTATCTAAAAAATTATGGGGGACAGTGCGAGGCTTCGCTTCCTCCTCGTAAAAAAAAAGTCAGGACTCCCCGGAGCCCTATCTAAAAAAGTATGGGGGACGGCGTGAGGCTTCGCCTCCCCTCGCAAAACGATAATATAGCTCCCCGAAGCCCTATCTTAAAAGACATGGCGCGCGACAAATAATAGTATACGAGGACAAGCACGCCATGCTTTTATTACACTCATAACAGTGCAAGACATACAAGGGATCACTTGAAAAGCGATCTACTTAAACAAGACAAGACACCTCACCACATCAACAAGACAAGCCATTACTCGTTATAAACCACACAACACGCAAGACGGCCATGATACACCTCTAAGGGACAAAGTCCCTCCTCTCGGCGCAAGATAGCCCATTCCGTAAACTCCTCATCCGAGGCATGAATAGCCAAGAAACCCGCAGACTTCTCTCCGTAACCACGCCCCTCGGGTGTGGTGAGCCTTTCAAGCCTCCATGGAGGCTCGGGACCGAGAAGGTCCGCCGATCAGAACACTGTTCTCGCGCTCCCGAAGCCCGGATCTCTTCCTGAGCCCTCGCAGCCTTTCTTGCGCGAAATCGGAAGAACGTTCTTATTGAGCCCACAGGGTTAGCCTTCTTCCAACGTTGCCACTTAGCACCGTGGCATATCACGCCCCGGTAGCAAACACGCAAAGGCCACTTTGATACAAGAGTTCGTTCATATTTCGAAGCACGCGTAGCAACAACACTTTTTATCGTATGACCCAAAGGCAGCCAAGGACCCCGTTGCGCAGCATGCTTAAACAAACATCGTTCAACCTGCGTACAATGCGAAGCTCAATTTTAAGACAGCAATCAAACCAACTACAATCAGTAATGACAAATCACAGCCGAAGATTTCTCATTTAAAGAAACAGAGGTCGTTACACAAAAAGAGGCCAACCTCCGCAGAACAGAAAAAGGCGGCTCTGATAAACAACAAACAAAAACGGAGCACGCCAACTACAAAATATCCAAATCCTATCACTCTAAATAGCAAGCGGGGGGTTCACACCTTATCTCTGTGGGTGGACCCCCACTTGCCAGCTTCGGGAACCTCCACAGCTTTCCCCTTCTCCTAACAACCCTGGGCAATTCGGAATGACCCCTCGGCAGCTTCATGTCCGCGCTTCATCCAAAAGTTCCGCTGCAAGACTCTGCTCGCCTTTCGAATCCGGAGTCGAAGAACAACCTCCTCCGTCAGAGCCACGGAACGGCTGCTGGCAACCCCGTCTAGGTGACCACACCCTGCCTTGTCAAGGGTCGCAAGGGTCGCCAACCAAGTAACCCTCGCACAATGGTCACCATAAGGGCGAGCAGCAGGCACGCAAGCTTCACAACCACGTCGAAGGCGCTCCATGGTAATATACATCTCGGCGGGCGGTGGCTCCTCTCAAGTAATGGCACCCAATCGCGCCAAAGCACCTCCCCGAGCCTCCATGCATTCCCAAGTAGATCGACTAATAGCAGCTTGATAGTCGCTTTCATATTTGAAATCCTCTTCAAGAGAAGCACGACAAACTCACAAAACCTTCACCTCCTCTCAAGGGCAAGGCGCTCCTTGTTCAGATCCGCCACTTCGCTTCCAAGTGTAGCACGTTTCGACTCCACCTCTGAAACCTTCGCCTCCAAACCCTTAACTCTCTCAAGAAGGGTCTCCTGCTCGGAGTTCAACACCTTGTTCCGAGTATGCTCCTCATTGACCCTTTTCTGAATACCCCCGTACGCCTGGGAGACATCAAGCTTGAGAGCTCGAGACAGCATCAAAGTCTGCCCACAAATCAAAATGTTACACAAAAAAAAAACAAAGGGATATCAAATACGCGCAGTAACACGCCTTACCCTTGCAGCATTGGCCTCAATACCCGCAAACATGTCCTTCATCTGAGCGCCCTCAAAAGCCCCAAAGACAGATGAAGGCACAAGAAAGTTAGCAATGACTTTGCTTGCGGCGGCGGCATTTGCCAGAACCTCGAAATCACCAAGGCACGGTCGGTCCAATTTCACCGCGCCAACAACGGACATCGCGCAGAACCACAGTGGATCGATCGCCGCCACCCCGCCGACCTTCCAAGCCTCTTCAATCTCCTCTGTGGATATCATGGGATATGCCCGAGATCTTAGGATGATATTACAATTGGCAATGTCGTTGACGGCTTGTCGAATCACGGTTTTCGCAAAGTTCCAAGTCCTTGAGCCATTGGCGGTCCGACCGCCATTTTGGCGGCCGACCGCCATACATGTTTGGTTTTTGAATGGGTTGGCGGTCTCGACCACCAGTGGCGATCGAGCCGCCATGGAGCGGTCTGACCGGCTTTGCCTGAGCGGTCAGACCGGCCACTTTTATGAACTATGGATTTTGGAGCAGGGCCAAAAATAGAGGGTGTAGGCAAATGAGAAGGTTCTACTACACTTGGTCTTATAGTTTTTGGAGCCTCCAGGCAAAAGTTCTATTTGTTTGAAATTTTCAGAGAAGGTTCGGGTTTCCAGGTTGAATTTTTGGCTAAGTCATGGATCGGCGGTCGACCGCCTTTGGTGGCGGCCGACCGAGAAGAGCTCGACCGCCATGGTGGCGGCTCGACCGTTCTCACTTATCTCGTCGTTCTTCGTGGCGGCGATGTTTGGAAGTTAGGTCAAGTTCATGGGTTTCATGGCATATGTGTTGCATGATGCATGTTTTGACTAACGTGGGTCAAGTTGTGAAGAAATTGTTCCCGGATTCGATTTCTTTGTCTATTGATGTGCAGGTTGCTTGGAGGTCAATGACGGTCAACGGCGAGGATGATCGGGACTAAGCTTGGAGAGCTGAGGTCCAGAACGATCGGGGATGCCGGGTGAGGTCAATGAAGTCAAGCATTGCGCAAGAGGGACAAAGGTGACCGAGGCGGCGGTGCGGCGACGGTTCGATCAAGCGAGGGGCCTGCAAGTGCCATGGTGGTTTCGGTGGGAGCTGGACGGGAGAGACTTGCCGACATGAAGAGAGCCGCTGGATCAACCTACACGTGGCAAAGCATAGAGGTGCTTCACGAAGATGGGACTCGGTCTTTGCAAAAAGATCGAGAAGGGGTATTTTGGTAATTTTACCAACATCGCCTTTGTGACCTTTTGCCAAATCACGCGCAAGATGGCGCAAGATGAAGTGGATTAGGTCAAGAGATGAAGACGACGCTTTAAA
The DNA here is from genome assembly GCA_036346405.1 of Phyllostachys edulis. Lineage (NCBI taxonomy): Eukaryota > Viridiplantae > Streptophyta > Magnoliopsida > Poales > Poaceae > Phyllostachys > Phyllostachys edulis. The sequence goes on from JAYEVD010000915.1 coordinate 49,814, forward strand.
ATACGTGCGTGTGTGACCCGCTTGTTTTGGGCCTTAACAGAGCCCATTAGGTTACTCTTCTAGAAGGTCTAAGCCTCCACTATAAATAGAGGAGGAGGTGGCTACACCCCTTAACCCTTTCATGGCATTGTAAACCCTAGTTTTGCTTTTGTGCTTAGGGAGAGGATTAGTGGAGGTTAGGGTTCTAGAGAGTTGGATTTGATTTCGTGCTCATGTATTGAGTCTTTGTCCTCCATTGATGGAGTGGTCAGAAACCAATACCATATCAAATCAATCCAAAGAAAGTTCTCTCAAAGATGAGTTCATTTGCTTTCTTTCTCTCTATTTGATGATTTTGAGTCTTTCTTTGATCCGCGAGTTTTTGGTTGATTTCTTGCCGTGATCTAACTTGCTGTGACATGTGGGAACCCATCTAGGATCATCTTGATCATCAATCACCCACGAGCAAGTCTCTAGATCATATTTCGCTTTTGGCTCGGTTTTTGAACCACCTTCGCTCAAACTGAAAAAGATAGGAACTTTAGCATGGATCTCTGCGATCGTTGACTGGAATAGGTTCCTAATATCTTTAGGAAGGTGTGGTTCAAATTTCGTGAAGTTTGGCCTTACGGATCAAAAGTTAGACCGATTTTAGTTTTGGTTGTCGGGCTGATTTTGCTGATTTTCCTGTTCATTGTCAGGAGCGGTCAGACCGCCCATTCCAGCGGTCAGACCGCTAGGCACACCGGTCTAACCACCCCTGTGAGAGGTCTGACCGCCCATCTATTTGCAAATCAAGTTCTTGGTTATTTTTGGGTGTTTTGCTTCGGGGTTTTGGATTGGATTCAATACTAGTCTTCCGCTGTACTGGTATATTGATCTTCATAGCTTCCATAGCTATTGGAGTAAAATTTGTGTTGAATCCATCCTTTGTGAAAAAGTGAGCGTGCTCCTATTCACCCCCCCCTCTAGTCGCCTTTTCGGTCCAACATCCTCATTGCCACCATCCTCGCTTGAAACTGAACAACCAAAAGCTAGAGTAGCAGCAAACAAGTGTAGAGTTAGAATTAAATAAGGAAATATTACTCACCAACATTCACCTCAGGCGAGATAGGCGCAGCACCAAGGACTTCGACGTTCCCTCCATCCCCGTGCGACCGAAGTCCACCACTAGAAGACTCCGTCGCATCCAAGCGCGGATAGCGGATAGTACCGATCGCTTTCTACACCTGTGATACGGTACAATCAGCAACGGCGGTTCCAACAACCTCCGCATGCGGTTTATCTCATTATTCAAGAGGCGCTACTAGACACTTCAAAGACGCACTCGAAGGGTCTTGAACAACCTTCTTAATGTGCCTCTCTCGCCAGCCTCCAAATTGCGCCAAGGACCACCGCCATCACAAGCAAGGACCGCGCGAAGAGGTTTCACAGCAATCAGTCCCCCGAGCTCGACCTCAGGCACGCGAGAACGTTTTTTCTTCCCGGCGTCGGGGTCGACTCGCTCAAGCAATTTAACCGACACATTGGAAGCGCGGTTCAGGCAGTGGTCCCTCACAACCAGGTGACGCCTCGAATGCTCCTCACCTGTATACGGGCCGATAAGAACCTCCGCAGCGCGCGCCGCTTCGGAAATAGGCAAAACTAGCAAAATAACCATGTTCTTATTAGGACAACCACCAAATTGAAACAAACAAAACACACACAAACGAACTTATACCTTTGCAGCCCTCCACACTCAAAGACGGGATCCCCATATCCGAAGCCCCGAGTTCCAGCTTCCACTCTTTGGCCAATGGCCAAATCCCGAAAGCACAGAACTCCTCCACCAAATCTCGGGTAGAAAGACGCTTAGTCATATCAAGAAAAAGGTGAAGAAGGGCCTCCTCCCGGGAGCTCAGCACAATCTCCGGGGTAGCAACCAACTGAATCAGCCTGCCCTCGGAGCGAAGACCATCCTCCGCTGGACTAGTGTGATAAACCCACTTCCGCGTCCAGTCTGTATCCCAACGATTGCGAGCTACCGAAGTAGGAACATACACGGCGCAGCGCCTTCGGTTGAAAATTTACACTCCCAAAGTTGAGCGTCTCGCTAGAGTTCTTCTTCTTCGGCTGGCAGCGCCCATCATGAAGATAAGCGAAGAGACGACCCTCACCCTCCTCGGCAACAACGCCAGCAGACCTCAACATCCACTCAAAGACGCCAAGTTTAACAATAGAATTTACGTCATTATGCAAGCTCCACCCAGACAATCGCAACACCTCGGAGACTAGATCGACACAAGGAATCCGAAGCCCCGTATCCAAAAACGCAACAAAAACAACGGCTTCATCATCACGAGGCTCTGGAACCGTCTCAGACCCAGGAGCCCAGACTTTCGTTATATCCTCGAGCTTGCCCTCGCTAACAAGCGTCTCAAGAAAAATCCTACTAACAGTAGACCTACTCAAATTATTAGTGTACTCGGCCACCGCAAAGATCCCGACCACGCCTCGCCATACCCGAACACCACAGAAAGAACCCTCGCACCTCACAGCAACGCAGCGAAGAAAGAAACCAATATCACAAGAGAGCAATGTGAACTGATAGCGACACCAAGAGGAATGGAACACATATTTATAGCCGCAAAACAATAACGAACAAAATAGCACGCAAATCGAAGCGCCAGCAGCCAATACAACATGGACACGTGTCAATCCTAGGAGTACTAAACGGCCACCCACTGCGCACGCCCTCCCAAACGGACGCCATCATGGCAAAAACGGCGTACAGAACCCCAAGAGACGCCGAAACAACCCTCATCAATGCAAAACGGCGACACAACCCAACCACCCATGAGACAAATCCTCGAAAGAAACCAATCACTTCGCCAGGCTGAAGGGGACGGTGTGCCTGGACCCTTTGGGGCGAAGGCGCGGTTTTAGCCCTGACGAAGCAAGGCATCGACCACGAGGGGCTTGTCGTAGAGGCAGCCCACCGGCCCCATCAACCTGGCGAAACAGTGCCGAGGCTACAACAAATGCCCTGAAGGTAGCCCGAAGCCTGCGAAGGGTCAACGAAGGAAGCCTCCAAAGGGTCTCCCAAGGGGTACAGGAGGTACCCCGAGGGTGACCCGAAGCCTCCGAAGGGTGTCCCGAGGGGTACAGGAGGTACCCTGAGGGTGACCCGAAGCCCACGAAGGGTCTTTTAGAAGTAGCAACCGAAGAAGGCTCAAAGAGTATTCGGAGGAGATCCGGCCGGAGGAAAGAAAAAGACAGCTGGATCAGAAGCTAAGCATAGGGGTAGGAAAGGACCCTGTAGTCCCTACACTAGTAGTACTTTTGTAGGGGTGCTTATGTAACCTCATGTATCACGCCATTTTGTCTATAAATAGACATCCACCCCCATGTAATATCCAAGGTTTTTTAGAGCAATACACTATACATCTTAATACACTATACTTTTCCTGACAATTAGTCCCCTCTTTGAGGACCCTTCGAACATTCCGAGTGTACTAGGGGTCCCCCTCTTTTACTGTCTGGCCCTTTTGCTACGACATGTACAAATTCTGCAAAGTAAGAAAACTATCTAGATAGTCATGCTCACGGTCAAGAGCGATACTGAGAAACTTGCTTGATATAGCTTTCCTTTTTATAAAACCATTGGTGTGTGTGTGTGTGTGTGTGTGTGTGTGTGTGTGTGTGTGTGTGTGTGTGTGTGTGTGTGTGTGTGTGTGTGTGTGTGGAATGAAAAGGGTGGGTTTAAGCCTAGCAGTTGGAAATGTTGAGGTTGGAATCCAGAGAGTTGAGAAAGCCTGGTCGGGGACCAGTGGTAAATACGGGATAGCCTGAGCATTGAGTGGATGTACTCACTCAATGGTATAGGAGATAGAATCTCCACTAGTACTTTACAAACAAAAACTCAGTTTATAAAACTTGTGTTAGTAAAATGCTAAGTCTCATGATTTGCTATTACTTAATCTATTTCAAGAAATAGCTTTATGCAAAATAAAAGAACCATGAGCCTTTCCTATAATTAGCCTTGCATCTATAATAATTGCATTGTGTATTGGTTCATGAAAGTGCGCTTGTGTAGTCATGCTCGCTATTTATATTCTTTTAGTCAAGAAGGACAAAAGAAGACTACAGGATAAATGTGAGCATTAGACAAGATCAAGATCAAAAGGCCAAAAACTAGATCGCGAGTCCACAAATAATTGCGGTGGGCATATCGTGAGGGTTCCACACATTCTACTCAATCTGCTTCCGCTATTATCTGAAAAGTATTTGGCCCGCTCGCCATTCTGCAAGTCAAAAGTCATAAGGTATATTTACATTTTGTTTAATATTATCCAATAGCTTTACATTTTCGTGATATGTGTTTGAACCAACAATGTAAATATGTGTGCTAGCTATCGATTCAGTGGAATGACACAAATATACACAAGAAGTCCCAAGTTCTAAATTTGAGGTCTACTGACCTAGCTGTGAGGTCCTCTCTGCGCCATGCCGTGTTCTCCCTGCCATGTGCTCCCTGCTGTCTCTGGGCGTGAGGAAGGGCGGCGACTCCTCTCCCTGGTAATATGCTTTTGGGTTTCTTCCTTTTATGATCTTGCAAAGTACCTCCATTGCAGTGTTGATTCTTAGCTTGGTCTACTGTTATTTAAGTGTTGTAATCAAGCAATCAACTCATCAGTCTATTGCATACCTCTTTGTAGGATCACTTGGCTCTGATGATGGAAACTCTCGGAAAGATGCCTAAGAAGGTCTCTACAATTTCTCTCGTGCTCTCTTTGTCTTGCTGTATAATGTTCTCTCTAAATCCTGCTGTTGTCTCACAGATTGCTAGTTTCAGGTACTCGCTCAAAGGATTACTTTGATCGGCATGGAGATTTAAAGAGGATCAGAACAGAAGGCTGAACTTCTTTGTCCTCTTTGACACTACATAGGCTTGGAGAGCTATGTTTTATGATGCAGCTTGATGAGTTATTCGTAGTGCAGACTGCAGAATCCTTCACCTTCAGCATAATATTAGCAATGGTGCTGGTGGCATCATCAGATCGAGGCTTGAGCTTCGGTTTCTTTTTCTTTATAACAGCATGTATTTGGATGTAGCAAGTGTTCCACTGGTGTGTTTTGGGTGCAGAGCTAATTAATGAGATGTTAATCTGCATGTGTGTTGGCCTGAACTCTGAAGTGTGTGTTCTTACTTGGTAGGGCGGCCATAATCATGTTGATGTAGCGCAGTGTGCTTCAATTCTTTCCTCAATGGATTCTGACCATTTGTGATGTGTACTCACGACGGAAAAAATATGCCATTGCTTGGAGTTGTCTTAACCGTATTTCTTAAAAAATTTGGCAACCTGTAGCGTTTTCCCTGGCTGCAGCTACGTACGTAACGTGTTACCTCACTCAACAGATGCATGAATTGATGGCTCGCATGCAGCTTATTCCTGCACACGAAATTAACGCCCAAATTGAGACCAGGGCATGCAATGATGCTGTTAGCAGGATCACGGCCAGCCGCATATGTCATGCATCCATGAACAAGCCCAGAATTACTCAGCATGCCGCGGCCATGCACGCAGGCAGCGACATCGGCGGCGAGCCCTCCATCGGTCGCTCCCTTTAGCCCATAAATACCACCTACCTTCACCGACCAAATCGCCCCAAGCTGAGCATCACAGCAACGCACAGAAAAGCAACAAATATCGATGGCCTCCCTGCTCGCCGTCGCGGTCCTCGCGGTGCTCGTCGCCGGCGTCTCGTGCGCCCCCAAGGTGCCCCCCGGCCCCAACATCACGGCGAGCTACGACGGCAAGTGGCTGGAAGCCAAGGGCACCTGGTACGGCAAGCCCAAGGGCGCCGGCCCGGACGACAACGGCGGCGCCTGCGGGTACAAGGACGTCGACAAGCCGCCCTTCAGCGGCATGACGTCGTGCGGCAATGACCCCATCTTCAAGGACGGCCGTGGCTGCGGATCCTGCTTCGAGATCAAGTGCGAGAAGCCCGAGGCCTGCTCCAACGAGCCCGTCGTCGTCTACATCACCGACATGAACTACGAGCCCATCTCCGCCTACCACTTCGACCTCGCCGGCCACGCATTCGGCGCCATGGCCAAGTCCGGCAAGGAGGACGACCTCCGCCACGCCGGCATCGTCGACATGCAGTTTCGCCGCGTCCGCTGCAAGTACCCAGCCGGCACCAAGATCACATTCCACGTCGAGAAGGGCTCCAACCCCAACTACTTCGCCCTGCTCGTCAAGTACGTGGCCGGTGACGGCGACATCGTGGAGGTGTCCCTCAAGGAGAAGGGCTCCAACGAGTGGAACGACCTCAAGGAATCGTGGGCGCCATCTGGAGGCTCGACACCCCCAAGCCGATGAAGGGCCCCTTCTCCATCCGCCTCACCACCGAGTCCGGCGTCAGGCTCGTCGCCGACGACATCATCCCCGCGGACTGGAAGCCCGACGCCGTCTACAAGTCGGACCTCCAGCTTGAGTGATCCATCCCATCCGTGGCACCTAGGCTCGAAGTCATAAACCATGCATCTAAGCATTCCCTTATTGCATGGAATGCATATGAGAGAGCGTCTGCGTGCATAATAATTGTCCATATTTGTGGGGTGTATAAAGTAGGAGGTGTTTGCTCTCCCACCCACAGGCAATCGGCTTGTTTACGTAACCAAAATTGATCAAGATTATAAATTATTTAAATGGATTATTTCATTTTTGTCGTCTTCTTTAATCGTGTTGTTTATTATACCAAAGATGCTGATGCACTTCTAGAAAATCTATGTATAGTAGCATGTTTCTAGTGCAAGGGATTGTCGCTTTTCACAACTCTCTGAACCTTTTAAGGACACGATATCCTTGTCGTGATTTTTTAACCGGTTTATTTTTTACCGGGGGTGGCCGGTAAGGCCGAAAATTGAAAAATTTTGGTTAATTTCGGCCAAAATTTTTGGATTTTAAATTAAAAGAACAAATTCAAGTAAATTCAATGTTTTTTTACAAAATTCATCAAACCCGGTTTTTTAGGGCCGGTTTGTATTCCTACTGGCCCCCACCGGTAAATCCGGTTTGAACGATTTTTGGATCCCTAGTCCTTGCCCTATACGAGAATATAGTGCTAAAGAATAACACGCGCGGTCTCTAATTCTTTCGTGAGCCTCTTGCTTTGGATGAGTTGGTTTGTGGCTAGGGTGCTAGTGGTTACAAATTAGTTAATAGAGTAATGAGCTAGTGCATGTTGTGGTGCTAGTGCATGTAGTGGAAATAGTGGTGTTAGTGTGAGGTTACAAGTCATATTGCAACTAAAAAAACATTGTAATCAGTTTGTAAAGTGATAAGCAATGGAATAATGAAGAGAGAAAAGATGTAAGTGGTTAGACGTCGCAAAACTCATCTGTGTTCATCATCTTGTGTGCGTATGCTCCAAAGAGAAAACAATGTGTGAGTTCTTTCCAAAAGTTGGGCTAATCAGCCTCGAGGAGGTGTTGTGGCTATCACCGTCGAGCCCTATCTCGCCATTTCTAATCGGGTCATGCTCGCTGTGCAGGGTTCTGCTGCGCGGCGATCCACAGGATAGGATTGAGTCGCCCCCGTCTCACGGCCGTGAAAGTCATCGAACCCGCCGTCACCAACGGTCCTGTTGTCGTGAGCTCCGTCCGACCTCCTTCTCTCCGTCGCCGTCATTACCATTGCTATCCGCCTTTGATCGTTGCTGTTGCTCTTTAGATTTCTATTTTCTTTACTAATTTATGAGCTGATTGAGGTCGAGAATTGCATAGTAGAAAATTATGATCGATTTGTTACCGCCTCATCCAACAGATGGATGGACTTTATGTTGATCCTCGCTTTTGCTAAGGTGCATCGCTTTCGATCCTTCATTTTGGAATCACCCACTGAAATACTATGCATCGATTTGTTACCATTCCATCCGGATGTAATGGATGGCCTCTATGTTTTATCTTGAATGTTAGATCACCCATGCTTGCATCCTATGTTTCGCATGGCCTCAATGGTGCTACCAATGATAGGTACAACTTTGATCGCTTCCGCTGTCTTTAGATTCCTATTTTCTTTGCTAATTTGCATAGCTGATTGAGGTCATCGAATTGCATAGTTAGAAAACTATTAATGATTTATTACTATATCATGCAACAAGATGGATGGACTTTATGTTGTATCTCGATCGGTTGCACAACCATCGCTTTTGGTCCTCTATTTTTGAATCGCCTCACCTAAAATACTATGCACTAATTTGTTACTACTTCATCCGACATAATGGATGGCCTCTACGCTTTTATCTTGAATGTTAGATCGAGTACTATTTATGTCTATGTTTTTGCATGGCCTCAATGCCACTACCAATGACAAAGTTGTTGTGTTGGATTCCTTCAGGTCATTGCACGATATTTAATGTTGTTGGTGAGCTCTTCGCATCGCTGTTTCTTATGAGTTATTTTAACCACTTGTGAGATATCATGAATTTCCTTTGTTTTTTCATCAGTATGCTGAGTTATTGATACAGAAAAGATTCCACCACCTCGCCGAACAATTTTAGCATTAATTTACTGGTACGCCATCCTTGCAATGCGCATTCCTGCTTCCTGCTATACTTTGTACACATTTGTGTGGAGAAGCATACACCTTCTGTTTTGACCAAAGAAATTGCATGCATCCAATCTTAGACATTTACATCTTTCATGAAAACCTGCCCTCCATGAAGAGAGGGAAATGGTTTATTTTGTTTTTCTTCCTTTTTCTTATTTAGACACACTTGGAGAAACATACAACTTTTATTTTATTTGTATTGACGGTAATCATCGGTTGGTTGGCGGCAAATTGCGGTTTTTTACTTTCTTACCTTTTTCCCTTGCCATATGAAGCTATTCAGTTTGCATTTATTTTTGTGACTATATATATATATATTGGATGGTAGCTAGAACTAAAATTTTTAGAGCCAGCATTTCCATCAGAGCAAAACTTACCTGATAACGTTGTTTAGTTTACTCGCTTAAATTTATGAATAGGTTATAGGTGTTCGTCGAAGTTTACTCACATTAGTTTATATAAAGATTGACATGGCACCATAGATTTAGAACTTCCTATTGGATATATATGGGTTATAGCTAAAGATACACAACAGGACAATAGAGATTTACAGCTTCCTTATTAAGAATACCTCGTTGATTGAGAACTTAAACTTTGGGTCTGTGATGCATTTCATCCTTGAAACTATTGAATACATGATATTCGTTAAAGTGGTTATGCTTTTACGCACAGACGCTTATTGTAAAGGGACTCTACTTCTTTACTTTATGTCCTATTTGCATTATTTTGATATGTTTCATGTCTTTTTAGATCATATTTTGTGTGCTAAAAGGTAACTATGATCCTATGTATGTTGCTGATTTCTTGGTTGTTACCAATGTGATCTAACTTGGTATCACTGTTATGAAACACGTGCAGATTAGGACTCCGAAACTTCCCATGTGATCCTGCTGTTGTATATTAGATTAGATTGTTTGTATTTAGTCTATCCTTGCCTATGCATGGCCTCACCGCATGGAGGGAAAGAGATATTGAGTTTTCCGTGTTTCCAATCACTAGGTGTTTAGTGCTTCATAGTCCTTTTTTTATTCATATGACACGCCATTATTGATTGCATGCTTCAAACTTGGATCTGCTTTTGTTTATGAATTTCAATGCCTCACGACAAGAACTTTATTACTAACATGGTATCTGCAGTGAAAAGCTCTCAAGGACTAGCCTCGCCTCGATTCCGCACTCCAAAGATTACAAAATATAAAGTCCCTAAACAATTCAAAGTTGGTCTTTGTAAGACATTCAATGTCATTGCTTTGTTTTTGATTTGCACTATGGGATCTCTAATTGCTTTGAATTTCTTACCATGATTCGTAAAACAAGTTGTCAGGATCCTAAGAACCAGTGGTTGTGGCTAACACCGTTGTAGGATCAAGGATAACCGACTAGAGGGGGTGAATAGAAGGTTTTAAATTTTTAACAATTTAACAATTTAAGCCAATTAATAACTTAGTCTAAATAAGATACAATTCTAGCTAAGCAATTCAACACAAGAAATAAGCTAGAAATGTAAATACGAAATGATAAAGACTAGAAATAACCACAATGAGACAAAGATGTTTTTCCCATGGTATCAAGACTTGTCGGTCTTCACTAGTCCACATTAAGGAAGCTTGACAACTCAAGCGGCTCCACTAATTAAGCTTTCCTCGATCACTATTGGTTGTTCTTGCTCGCCCGAGATGGCGAACACCAAGCCAATCACAATCTTGGCACCAGCCTCTTCACAAGCTTCTTGAAGAGATCACCGTGCAATCACCGCTAAGCCGTTTAGGAGTTTAGCAAAACTCCAAGAGTAACAAATCGCTGGCTCGCTAACGGCACTCAAGTGCAAGAGGATCAACTAGGATGAGTGAATGCACTTGAATGAACTCAACACCTCACAATGAATGCCCAAGAGGGTTTTGTAACGTCCCAAAATTTGATTTTTCAAAAATCTTTTGAGTAGTTTAGGTCCCTAGAAAATTTCACCAATTTTATTTGAATTAATAAAGCTTAATTGGAAATTTCCTAAATTAAAAATATTTAATTTGACTAATCTAAACATCAATTAAATAAAAACCTGTGTTATTTGATTTCCTTGTGTTTCAAGGAATTTTTGGTATTTTCTGAGATTTTTCTGGATTTGTTTGCTATTTATTTGGCCTCCTTGATTTTTGGGATTTTCTTTAATTCCGAAAATCCTCTTCTCTCTCCTGCTCACAGCTACAGTACCATCGGGGTACTGTTCATCCGAATCCTACACATACAGTAAACCGCGGGTACTGTTTATCTTCGTATCCCAACCGGTCGCTTCCGACCAGCAAAAGTCCATTACGTATTCATATCAAATCCAAATCTTCAAAATTCCATATCTTCCTCTACGGTGTATATAAAAGTGAACCGTTTGCGCCCACGTGTCCGTCTTGATCTCCTCTTTCAATCCCCTGAATTGGTTTCCTCCAAACAAATCTATTTTCGTCGCCATCTGCAGAATACGGAGCTCTCCCCAAAGGTCTTCTCCGGCGAAGTTGCGCTTCATCCGACGTCCGCCGCCGAACCGTCTGCGGCGTTGGCTTTGCGTCGTCGTCCTCTCACGTCATGGTACCATCCACTTCGCTCAAGATCGCCAGAGCACCGTCGACCATTAAAGCCCAAGCGTGTTCATCGCGTTGCTCGCTTCCTCGGTGAGTTTTTCCAAAATCCGATCGCACCATCGCTCGCTCGCTGCTTCTTTCCGTTTTGCCCCTTCGCCGCCGCTGCGTCGTCTCCGGCCACCGGCCACCCTGTGCGCATTGTTCATACATGGTCCTGTAGCTTTCCGTCCTGTAGCATTTCATGTTTGTCGTAGCTTCGTTCTAGACAATAGCTTCATTCTTTGTCCAGAATATGGTTTCTTCTTGTTGTATGATTCTTTGTCATCTAACCAATCCAACAACCCAAGTGCATGTGTCTCCTCTGTTGCTCCTTCTCCTAATTCTCTCTCTTCGCTTTCCATCGCAGTACCAAAAGAATTGATGCCGCCGATGCTGTGCGCATGAACCGGACCCGTGCCTTGTTCTCTGGTTCTTTTCTCTGGAACCAGTATGGTTCTTTTGTCAACCAACCAAGCCAACAATTCAGGTGCATGCATCTCACGTGTGAAGCTTTCTTAATTCTTTCTCTAATGGTTTCCTTGCCATGTCAATTACCATCTAGCCATGCACTGTTTATGTTCGTGTCCAGAGTTGTTCGGTTCCTTCCTTTCTGTTGTTTGTTGGCTGCTAAACCCTCTGTCATTGTTTCCTCTAATTCCTACCTTGCCAAATCCATGCCTCCATGCCGCCATGCATCACGAGCCGATCAAGCCTCTGTGTCCTGTGCGTTTCTCTGTTGGTTTTTCCCCTGCCTTTAGTTGATGTATGTGCCATCCGATTCAAGCCAAACATCCCCCTGCTCTCTCTCTATTTTTCTTTTCCCTACCATCATGCGCATGAACTGGCATGGAGCGGCTGTTCTTTGTTTGCTCTGCTGCGTTGATTTTTCTCTGCCCTTCCTTCTCTCCCTGTCGACTTGGTCAACATCTATCTCCTCTCACTTACATATTGACCCCACATGTCATCCACCCAATTAAAACCCTAGTGTTGTTTCTCTCTCTTACATGCGGGTCCCGCATGTCAGCCAACCTTTGGTCAAACCCTAGCCATGAGCTTGGTCCACCTTAGACTAGCATATCTCTGTGGACTTGGTCCATAGACCAAGGGCCCACATGTCAACCCCTCGATCATATTTTCGAAATTCATCTAATTTCGAAACTGCTTATCTAGTTGGTCCCACATGTCATTCACTATCCTTGTTCTCTCTCTCACTTACGGTGGACCCTACTTGTAAGTCTCTAATTTCTTTTATT
>JAYEVD010000193.1:0-114508 GCA_036346405.1 Phyllostachys edulis
TTAAGTGGTGGGAGGAGGTCCCACCACACGATCAAGGATGGGGAGGTCGTGGCCCTCCGATTTCCTCAATCGCGAAAAACGCACGAGGAGGAAGGGACAGAGGTCCAAGCGTTGGATCTCCATCCAACGGTGTGGACTCTCGGTGAGGACTTAATCGCACGCGATCAAAAGGACATGAGGGGAGGTCATGGGCCTTGGATTTAAATCCAAGGGCACCGCACTGGCGGGGAGGTCTCGATATGATGCGCAATGCGGGCAAGGGAGGTCAGGACCGCTAGATTTAGATCTAAAGGTTCCGATCAAGAGGTGGAGGTCCCGAGCTTGCTGAACGCACAAGGGAGGTCAGGCCTTTAGATTTAGATCTAAGGGCTACGATCTCACGTGGCGCCGGGAGGTCAGTGCGCATGAGACAAAGGAGGTCGTGACCAGAGATTTTAATCTAACGGTGCACAACAAAAGATGGGGAGGTTGTGAGTGCTTGATAGCACGGGAGGTCGTGAGTCGTTGGATCCGATCCAACGGCCACGACCTTGGTTAGGTGGGAGGTTTGTTTAGTTTACAGGTGAGGGAAGGTCGTGGCCATGGATCTTGGATCCAAGGGCTATGACCTCATGTAGGGGAGGACCTGACCGAGTATGTTGAGGAGGAGGTCGTGAGTCGCTGGATCTCGATCCAACGGCCACGACCTCAACAAATGGGATGACCTCGCTGCGATGGTTTAACAAATCGAGGAGGTCTTTGAGGTTTAACACATGTGGGAGGTCATGACCGTGGATCACCGATCCAACGGCAATGACCTCATGAGGTGGGAGGCTCTGCGGTGTTGGACCGAGGAGGGTCCGGCGCCACGCTGACAAGGAGGTCCACGCGTCCGTGAGGACTTCAAGGGAGGTCCTGGGTGCGTTGAGTTGAGGGGAGGTCGTGGCCTTGGATTAGATCCAACGGCCACGACCTCATCAAGGTGGGGAAGGAGGTCGATGGGGTTGGGCTGACCACTTTGCAAAGTGGCTAGCCCAAGGAACGCAGTAGGCTTTAAATTTTAGTTTTAACAAATTGAAACTTAGCAGAATTATTTGAGATAGCAAATGAACTCCAAATTTGATGAAACTTTAACTGGAGCTTGTTGACATGAGAGTAACCTTGCATAAAATTTCCAGAGGTTATTATGCAATGCATTTTTCTCAGGAAATTCATGAAGGTTGCTTAAAGGATTGTTTTGCCTCCAAAAATTATCAACAAGTGTTATAACTCATGATATTTTTCAGAGGGGTCCCACCTCAGTTTTAGGACCAAAGAAAATACTTTCCAATTGTTTGGCACAAGATTTAAGATAATTGGAAAAGGAATTTGACTTTTGGTCAACAAGAGCTTTGTGTTTTGGATTACACAACTCTTGGACAAGAATTACATGAGATTTTAGGGTTTTCAAGTTGTGAGAAAAGTTTTAATTTCTACACATATAATTATACTTGATTAACCCTAATTATACATTGGGATGTTACAAAATCTCCCCTAACAAAAATCTCGTCCCCGAGATTTGGCTCACTCGATAAAGAAAGATGGATAGTCTCCACGAGACGATCTTCTCTTTCCCAAGTAGCCTCATCCTCGGAATGGTTTGACCACCGAACTTTAAGGAACTTGATGGTCTTATTCCTTGTCCTTCGCTCAGACTCATCGAGCACGCCGAACAGGTGCTCGCGATAGGTCAAATCTTCACCGACATCGAGGGTTTCCAACGGAGCTTCCTCGTTGGAACACGGAGGCACTTCTTAAGCCGACACATGGAAAACATCATGTACCCCTCAAGTGCAGTGGCAACTCCAACTTATAGGCAACGGCTCCTTCTTCTCGATAATGCGGTAGGGACCAGACATATCGAGGAGCTAACTTGCCCTTGACGCCAAACGCTGATGGCCCTTCAAAGGAGAGACTTTGAGATAAACAAAGTCATTAGGCTCAAAACGTAACTCACGCCGACGGCGGTCCGCATAGCTCTTTTGCTCGATTGAGTACGTGCAGGCGCAAACGCCACGAATAAGCCGACTTGGCGCTCGGCCTCATTGATTGAGTCTGGGCCAAAGAGAGGTCTCACCGCCTCGACCAGTTCAACGGGTTCTACACTTTCTCCCGCATAAGGCCTCAAATGGTGCCATGCCGAGACCGCCTCGAAAGCGTTGTTATAAGAAAACTTCGTGAATGGCAAGCATTTCTCCCAATGCTTCCCATAGGAAAGGACACAAGCACAAGCATGTCTTCCAAAACCGTTGACCCTCTCGCCCCGACCATCGCTTTGGGGGTGAAATGCCGTGCTAAAGGTAAGACGAGTGCCCATAGCCTCTTGCAAGCTATGCCAAAACGAGACGTGAAAAGGATCCACGATCCGACACAATCGTTCTTGACACCGCAAACTCACGATGCGAAGGCGATATAGAGTTCCGCCAAAAGACTCTACGAAGTTCGCCTTGACGGGAAGGAAATGTGCCACCTTAGTCAATCGATCGATGACGCACCCAAATGGCATCATTCTTCTTGGGACGGGTAGACCGTGATGAAATCCATTCGATCGAATCCCACTTCCACTCAGAATTGGCAAAGGTCAAGCGATCCAACAGACGCCGATGCTCGCCTTGACACGACGACACACGCGTCGACTCTAAGAACGAACTCGCGATCTCCCTCTTCATTCGGGTCCACCAAAATCTCCGGCGGAGATCTTGATACATCTTTGTGGCCCCGGATGAATGGATAAAGGCGAATCATGGGCTTCATGGAGGATCAAATTCCGCAACTCCATGTCCTTTGGAACCACAAGGCGTTGTTCAACCTCACGACGCCATGCTCATCCTCGAGAAGCACTTGGTCGCTTCGCTTCTTGACATTTGCCTTAATGTGGCTCACTCCCAAATCCGATCACGAGCGGATTTGATCCGATCCACCAAGGTTGGTTGCACAACCATGGCAGCGAGAGATCCATGCTCAACTATCTCCAAGTTGAGACACCGGAATGCCTCGAGAAGAGAGGGCGAATGCTCCTTGAGCACTAAGGCATTACAATGCGCTTTGCGATTAAGCGCATCAAGAATGACATTAGCCTTGCCCGATGGTAGTGAATACCCATATCATAATCCTTGATCAACTCCAACCATCTCCTTTGCCCGAGGTTCAGGTCAGGTTGGGTGAACAAGTACTTGAGGCTTTTGTGATCCGAATACACTTCACAACGACACGATTAGGTAATGTCGCCAAATCTTAAGTGCATGAATCACGCAGCCAACTCCAAATCATGAGTAGGGTAGTTGAGTTCATGAGGTCTCAATTGCCTTGATGCATAGGCCACTACCTTGCCTTCTTGCATAAGGACACAACCGAGGCCTCGACGAGAAGCATCGCAAAAGACATCGGTCTGCGATGGATATCGTGAAGAACAAGAACGGAGCGGTGGTCAAACGCTTCTTGAGTATATGGAAACTTGCCATGCAAGCATCGCACCACAAGAACTTCTTGTCCTTCTTGAGCAACTCACATCGGCCAAGCGATCTTGGAGAAGTTCTCGATAAAGCGGTGATAATATCCCGCTAAACTAAGAAAACTCCGCACTTCGATGACCAAGTGGGCGGACTCCATGAAAGAACATCGGTGACCTTGTTAGGATCATACCATACACCTCCGCCGAAAGAATATGGCCTAAGAAAGCCACTTCCTTCAACCAGAACGCACACTTGCTGAACTTCGCGTACAACTGGTGCTCACGTAGCTTGCCTAACACAAGCTTCAGATGCTCGGCATGTTCCTCATCGTTCTTGGAATAGATAAGAATATCATCGATGAAGACCACGACAAACTTATCCAAATACTCCATGAATACCGAATTCATGAGGTTCATGAACAGGGCAGGAGCATTGGTTAAGCCGAATGACATGACAGTGTATTCATACAAGCCGTAGCGAGTAGAGAACGCCGTCTTTGGAATATCCTCAGGTCGAATCCGAACGATGATATCCCACTCTCGATCAATCTTGGAGAAAACTCGAGCTCCAGCTTAATTGATCAAGAGATCGCCGATCGGGCAAAGGATACTTGTTCTTTATCATTACTTCATTAAGTGGGCGTAATCAACGCACATGCGTAAAGTACCGTCCTTCTTCTTTACGAAGATCGCCGGACAACCCCACGGAGATGAGCTAGGGCGAATGAAACCCTTCTCTTGCAGCTCACTTAACTGCTTCTTCAACTCCACCAACTCGCTCGGTGGCATCCGATAAGGCCTCTTTGAGATAGGAGCGATACGGAGCCAACTCAATGACAAACTCGAGGTCTCGAACGGGTGGCATCCCCGAAGATCAGCGGAAAGACATCAACAAAGTCACAAACTGTTGGGACTTCGCTAATATCTAGAGCGGCTTCGCTTCAAGCGCCAAGAGATGCGGATCTAGCGAATTCATGGGCGAACTAACCTCGCCACGGAGGAGCTAGAGAGAGATGAGCCTCTGGCGCAATCGATTTGCCCCATGTTTGGGACAACCAATCCATGCCAAGAATCACATCAAGACTCGCTAAATGGAGAAGGATAAGGTTCGCTAAGAAACCTACCCCTTCGATCTCGATAGGGACATCCCTACACTCAGATTCAGCTCTCAACTCCGAACCGGGAGAGCGAATGAGAAGGGACCGACAATGGAGAGAAAAGAAGCTCTCCAACAGCAGAAAAGACTAAGAAACAAATGAATGAGATGCTCTGAATCAAACAAAAACATGAAGGGATGAGAGTTAACAGAAAGTGTACCTAGCACGACGCCGGGTGCCTCCCTGAGCCTCCTCTGTGATTGATGGCGTTGGACGTGACCACCACCCACGCCTTTGGGTAGCCGGACGATCTTCTCGTCCCGAGATGCACCACCTCTGGCCCGCGCCCTCCATTAGGACGAGGGGTCGCTTCCTCGCCTTCTTAGGGCATTGGTTCGCATAATGCCCCTTCCGTTGCATGAGAAACATGTGACCCCGCACGGGTTATGGGCCGCTCTGCTGACTCGCAGTGCACGGATCGAGACCACGGCTGCGAAGGATGAGGAACGAGGCAGTGACCTCGGGCGCCAAGAGTGAGAGTGGTACCGAGATCGCCTCAAGCGACGGAGGAATCGCCTCGATGAGTTATGGGCCTCCCACTTGCGCTATGGAGTCCATAAGCTCTCGAGCCGCATGCTCAGCCGACGATGGCCTTGTCGACCAAGGTCTGAAAATCGAGAAAGTCGACAATGGATAGCTTGTCCTTCTCCTCGCACAAGCCACGCTGAACTTGGCACCTTAGCCATATCGGTGGCCACATCCTCGGGAGCATAACGAGCTAGATGGTTGAACTCAGAGACATACTCCATGATCGAGCCACGCCCTTGCTTGAGTGTAAGAAACTCCCCGCTTCTTGATCTCCATCAAGCCGGCAGGATGTGAGCCCGACGGAAGGCGATCTGAAACTCCTCCCAAGAAACGGTGTGGTCTGGGGCTGCATGGCGAGAAAGCTCTCCCACCATGACAAAGCCGCACCCTCCAGTGGTGCGATCGCGAACAGCGCCTTTCGTGTTTCGGCATCAGCGATGCGGAGCTTCGCTCAACCAAACGGGCCAATCGTGCAGATCGGCGGGTCCTCGACCAGGGAAAAGGTAGGGGCTGAGTCGAAGAAACTCGCGAGTCCTCCACGCGGCCGATGGGCATTCCTCGCCCAGATCCTCAAGCTCCGTAAGTGCGGTGGTGTTGCGCGATGACGCCCAAGAGAACTCTCCGGTCATCCCGCGGTTGCGCCGATCCAAGAAGAACCTCGGCCATGGTCGGAGGAGGAGGAAGCTCGTCCGGACCAGTGATCCCTTGGCCACTACGAAAAGGTCCGCCATCTGTTACAAGGAATTTTTGGTTAGCAACTAGACCCAAAACAAAGCCTTAAAGAAAGCAAAAGCGATCGACTAGGGAATGGAATATCACCCCAAACGAAAAGCCAAAATCAGCGGTTATTTAAACTTTAAAAAGCTTCTAAAAGACTCTAAAACAGCCAAGAAACACCAAACGAAGGCTCAACTTCTCATCTCAACTAACCCGTATTGAATGAACGAGTAATTGGTCGAGAAGATCAAAAATCAGATTGTAAGATGAGATCTAAAACTATTAGAGAGCAAGGTTAATGCAGCGAAATAAGTGTTAGATACTTAGCTAACTAGTATCACATCTTACCCTTTTATTCCCACAAGTTTTAGTTGATTAACCTCTCATTATCTATCCTAATTAGAAACCTTTGAGACTGCTGTCAGGAAATTTGATGCTTGCTGTCCAGGTTTCAGATCCAAGCTCCTTGTCGAATCACCGACTCTAACTTCAAAACCTTGTAGTGGGCAGCTCACACTTCAATTTGCCAATCTCATTGGTTCTCCCAAAACCCAGTGTTAATCGATAACAACTATTTTGTAGAAGGAAGAGAGGAAAACAACTTTTAAAACTCAAATTAGAGTGGGATGAGAAGAGAAAGCTAAGATAGGTAAGGAATAAAATCCGAGAATTTTACCTAAGCTTTCAAAACTCATTTGATGCTTTGAAAATAGGTTTTCAAAATATCCTAAGGAAGACCAAGCTTGCGTTATTACGGTCATCTTGGCTCGATACCAACTTTTGTGAGCATTCGGATTTATTAGGCTCATAATACTTAGTCATCCAATTGACCCTAGTATTATCAACCAAATAAACTTCGGTCTCGAGAGATGTATACTTCCTGAATGCAGATACATACCTCACAACAAAAGAATGCATCAATTCCATACAACACATAGTACATAAGCAACAAACCGAAGTTAACATTAATATGGAATAGATATTACAAAAGAGAGGCCCTTAGGCCAAATAGCAATGATTACAAAAGATAACATGAAGCAAAAGTGCCATAAAGATGGCCCAAAATAAGAGCCAACCAAGGTGCCTTTAGCCCACAAGGCAAGCTGACCAGGACCGCCAAGCTAGTCGCTCTCCCAACCATCCGCACAACTCACAAAAAGTAAAGCCCTTTGGGCTCTACCTCCTCTGCAACAAAGTTGTTAAGCAAAGCAAATGAGTACAATAACTTGTTTATTGTACTGCAAGACGACGTGTAAGATAACAGAACTATAATTTAGCTACATGCAAGCTTTATTTAAGTGGATGAGGCTTTGGACTCATTTTAGCATAAAGCAAGTTTCATTTGCAATAACATAGTAGATTGAAAGCAATTTGACAAAGCATTTTTAATTGTTGAAATAACAACGCGATAATAACATAATAATAACAACAAGAACAATCTCGAAGTGACTAACCCAAGTCACCACAACAATAGCATGAACTCCCGTGCTCATACCAACCATGTCAAGTTTTAATTAAAGGTTGTAGTCTAGTCTTGAACGACCTTACCAAGCATGTCCATAACCTAGGACGAGGCTATTCAATAGTTTTATCCTGCAGGTGTACCACTGCACTCCACACGCCGATCGCCTTTCCTTTACGCACACTTCCAAGGTGTCTTTGCACGGCTAAGTCCTACGAGACCTTTCCAAAGGATGAATGCTAATTACGAGCTGCACAACCCACGGGAGAAGGAGACATCACACAACCTTCCTAAGCTAATGCTCCTCCCACACTATACATATACATTTGTTTTTGAAAACACACCAACCGAGCTCGCTCATAATTAACACCTCCTAGAGTACTTAGTCAAGAGGGTTCCATATGCCCTCAGCGTGGTTAGTACGCTGAAATCGCTGGCTTAGTGACCCAAGTACTCGGTCCTTAGGGACCGGGCATACCACCACATCCAAAACCACGCCATCCATCCAATATGCCCAAGTCTAAATCAATCTTTTATTTTCATTTTTGATTTTACAATTAATCAAAGCACAAGTGCTGGACATATAGGAGTAATAATCAGTTTTGAGTGATCAAGACCATCGACTAAGTCGATGATCGCCCATTTCTACCGATAACTAAGCATGTCTAAGCAATTTACATCGAAACTACTAAGTGATAAGAGCTCATCCAACCAGCTCCCCACAGCAAATAACCTAGGCTCATGGTAGTAGAGGATGAACAATTCCTACAGATTATGCAACTATAGGCTTGCTAGCTTACATTTAACACAAAGTAGCATGCATACATAGAAGTAAAACGATATATTAAGCTTTAAAGTAATGGGACAATGATGGAAATGATCAAACTGCTTGCCTTGCTGTTGCTGGTCAATTTGTTGCGGAGGGTCACTCTCGGGATCACCACAAATGTCGGCTTCAACGAAAAGCGAGAAAGAACCGATAAGAACGATTTAAACACAACAAAGACAGCACAACAAATGAACTCCAAATTCTCTGAATTTTCTACAGAAGCAAGAGGGTGATTTTTAGGGAATTTTTCAACAAGAACCAATTGATTTGGATTCTCAACGCAAAAGTTATGAGCAAAACAATTCTGCTCAGCCCCTAAAATACCAAACTGCACTATTCACTAATTTAATTGTGAGGCAACATTTTCTAGAAAAGTAGTGAAGCTGAAATTTTTACCGTAAAACCAGCACCTCATGAGATGAATAACACAATTGAGTTCACCTCATTTGGAGCTATATTGCACTCTCTACAAATTTTCAAAAACAAGAACTTGAACAAAATTATAATGCACAAGTCCTCATTTTTATAACAGCAACAAGCTCAAAACTAATTTTCACAGTGAGTTCATTATTAGAGGAAACCAACAAAGTTGGTCTCACTCAAAAATAATCTACCGAGCATTAGTTTTGTATTTTACAAGTTAAGCATTGATTTAAGTGTATATTCTAAAGTTGGTTTTAAAATCTTATGGCAAACTGTGCTCTGGAGTTGAACTCAACTTACAATCATTTTTGGATTAAAGTCAAGTCCAAGACAGAGCCAACATACTTTGAATGACCTCATTTGGATTAAAATGAAAAAGATATGGAATTCTAAAGTCTATACCTTATTTCAGGTTTATACTAGAGCTCACCGAATTTCTAAAACCCATAAGGACATGGGAGGACGTGAGCCACAGATCATAGATCTAACGGCTCAGACCTCCCAGTGAACAACGACCTGCAGGCTCAGAGGTCCAGAGGTCCTGGACCTCCTAGTAACGCACATTGCGAGGTGTGGAGAGGTCGTGGCAGTAGATGGAAAATCCAACGGACCACAACGATGGGGAGGTCCGGAGCGGACCAGATCTAAAGGGAGGTCCTCAACGGCTGAGATCTTCCAAAGGAAGATCTAAACTACCAAGATCTCCCCGAGGAAGATCTACATCGTCAAGACCTCACAGGGAGGTCCGGACGGTCCAGATGTTCCAAGGGAGGTCCTCGATGGTTCAGATCGTCTGAGAGGAGGACCTTGACGGTCAAGATCTACCCGGGAGGTCATGAAAGGCCGAGATGGCTTCGGGAGGTCTTAAGCGGAGGTTCAACGCGTTCTGCACCTCCGTGGAGGTCAGGACGGCCACGATGCGCAAGGGGAGGTCTTGGACGCTCCAGATCTCCTCGGAGGAGGTCGGACGCCCTGCACTCCAACCAGCTTTAACTTCGCGCCACGCGCTAGACATGAATAAATGCGGCGGGACCATGAGGAGGTCCGCGAGGGAGGTTTTAAATGCGACAAGAGACAAAGTTTAATGGCATTTATCGCTAACCCCATGATTGCAATGATTGGGCATTAAACAGTGAATTTATGTCCTAAAACGACAATGACACGCTTTGGGACGTCCGACAAAATCCCGGCGGGAAGAAGTGATCTCGCCATGATGTAGAGCCCGCCGGTGAGGTCCACGATACCGCGGTCCGCAATAACCATGCGCACCCAATGGTCCTCCTCTCAACGGCGGCGACGGCCTTGAACGCTGCCGAGCCGGAGAGGTCAAAAGATGACCAAGACGGCCAAACTACTTAAAATGCAAAATGGAGCTCATGCGCGACAATCAAGCGTGTGCCAAAACTTAAGCTCCGCAACATGCATTCAGCGGGTGCCAAGATCTAAAGGACTAACAGGTGTACCGGAGGTCCTAAGGTCTTTGGGAGGTCGTGGAGGTGATGACCGGAGTTGGGGAAGGCGGTGAAGCTTCACGGCCCAAAGCTCCAACCCAAGCTCGACTTTGTCCACCTCTGAAAAATGCCCAAACAATTCAAGTTAGGGTTAACTTCCAAGAGGTTTTAGGAGCAAGAGTGAGCAAGGTTTGAAAGAGGGAGCCACTTGGAACTCCCCGAGCACCGAGAAGCTCCAAGGTCCTCAACAATGGCGCCAAGATGGGAGGTGAGTTTGGGATGAGGAGCTCACCACGCACAAGTGCAAGGCCGAGGTCGGTAGGTGCAAAGGAAGCCAAGGAGGCTTCAAGGGATAATTTATAGCCCGAGGTGATGGTTAGGAGCTGGGGCTAAGCTCCATGGTGAGCTTAGCCCACGGGTTGGTCCATGGGGTGGACAAGACATAAAGGTTGACAAGGGGGCAGGCCTGTCTTGACGACTGAAGGCGGAAAGTCGACCTACATTAAATGCGGTCGCAGAGAGTCATAAAGGTGCATGAGGCTCGGCGCAAGATTAACTCCACCGCTCAGAGCTCGCATGCGCGCCAGAGGAAGGAGAAGAACAGGGGAGGTCTTGGTGACCGTTGGATAAGACCTGGGAGAGGTCCTAACCATCGGATCCAATTTTTGAACCGTTATGTTTTAAGTGGCTGGGAGGAGGTCCCAGCCACACGATCAAGGATGGGGAGGTCGTGGCCCTCCGATTTCCTTAATCGCGAAAACGCACGTGAGGAAAAGGGACAGGAGGTCCGAAGCGTTGGATCTCCATCCAACGGTGTGGACCTCCAGTGAGGACTTAACCGCACGCGATCAAAAGGACATGAGGGGAGGTCATGGCCTTTGGATTTAAATCCAAGGGCACCGACGATGGGGAGGTCTCGATATGATGCGCAACAGCAAGGGAGGTCGGGACTGTTAGATTTAGATCTAAAGGTTCCGATCAAGAGGTGGAGGTCCCGAGCTTGCATAACGCACAAGGGAGGTCAGGCCTTTAGATTTAGATCTAAGGGCTACGATCTCACGTCTTGCCGGGAGGTGCAGTGCGCATGAGACAAAGGAGGTCGTGGACCAGTAGATTTTAATCTAACGGTGCACAACAAAAGATGGGGGAGGTTGTGAGTGCTTGATAGCACGGGGAGGTCGTGAGCTGTTGGATCTGATCCAACGGCTACGACCTTGGTTAGGTGGGAGGTTTGTTTAGTTTAACAGTGAGGGAAGGTCAGGGCCATGGATCTTGGATCCAAGGGCTATGACCTCATGTAGGTGGGAGGACCTGACTGAGTATGTTGAGGAGGAGGTCGTGAGCTGTTGGATCTGATCCAACGGCTACGACCTCAACAAGGTGGGATGACCTCGCTGCGATGGTTTAACAGCTCGAGGAGGTCTTTGAGGTTTAACACACAGGGGAGGTCATGACCGTGGATCACTGATCCAATGGCAATGACCTCATGAGGTGGGGAGGCCTGTGCGGTGTTGACCGCGGAGGAGGTCTGGCGCCCACGTTGACCCGAGGAGGTCCACGCGGTCCGTGAGGACTTCAAGGGAGGTCCTGGGTGCGTTGGTTGAGGGGAGGTCGTGGCCTTTGGATTAGATCCAACGGCCACGACCTCATCAAGGTGGGGAAGGAGGTCGATGGGGTTAATGGACCAGCTTTGCAAAGTGGCTAGCCCAAGGAACAGCAGTAGGCTTTAAATTTTAGTTTTAACAAGCTGAAACTTAGCAGAATTATTTGAGATAGCAAATGAACTCCAAATTTGATGAAACTTTAACTGGAGCTTGCTGACAACGAGAGTAACCTTGCATAAAATTTCCAGAGGTTATTATGCAATACATTTTTCTCAGGAAATTCATGAAGGTTGCTTAAAGGATTGTTTTGCCTCCAAAAATTATCAACAAGTGTTATAACTCATGATATTTTTCAGAGGGTCCCACCTCAGTTTTAGGACCAAAGAAAATACTTTCCAATTGTTTGGCACAAGATTTAAGATAATTGGAAAAGGAATTTGACTTTTGGTCAACAAGAGCTTTGTGTTTTGGATTACACAACTCTTGGACAAGAATTACATGAGATTTTAGGGGTTTTCAAGTTGTGAGAAAAAGTTTTAATTTCTACACATATAATTATACTTGATTAACCCTAATTATACAGCTTGGGATGTTACAAACCGAATCATTGCAAAACATACAATCGAGGGCATGTTAATCGCCAAGCCAAAACATACAATTGAGGGCATGTTAATCGCCGCAAAACATACAATCGAGGGCATGTTAATCACGACAATACATATAATCGCTAGGAAAACTCCAATCGCTGGGAAAAATCTAATCGCCGGGAAAACCAACTTATCTAGGGCACTTTAAAGCGCGGAATACTGATCTTTCGGCAAAGACTTTTACGAGTAAGGGCAATAAGTGCGGGAATACACATTGCTTGGCAGATAAATTGCCGAAAAGCCGTTTTTCCCGGCAATTGCATTGCCCTTAATATTGTGCCATGGTGTAGTGTGAAGCGGCAGATCGCGCAATATGTTGCTGAATGCGATGTATGCTAGAGAGTCAAGGCCGAGTATTTGAAACCGGCGGTACTCTCCAACCTTGCCTATTGCCAAGTGGAAGTGGGAGAAAGTCAGTATGGACTTCATCACTGGACTTCCGAGGACTCAAACTGGGTCCGATTTTATATGGGTGATTGTTGATCGTCTGACAAAAGTTGCTCATTTCATTCCTATCAAGACCACCTACTGCGGGGACAAGTTAGCAGAGCTTTACCTTTCCAAGGTCATCTGTCTCCACGGTGTGCCAAAGGTGATAGTTTCAGATCGAGATCCTCAGTTCACATCCCATTTCTAGAAATGCTTGCATCAAGAAATGGGGACCAATGTAACATCCCAAATGTATAATTAGGGTTATTCAAGCATAATTATATGTGTAGAAATTAAAACATTTTCTCACATCTTGAAAAACCCTAAAATCTCATGTGATTCTTGTCCAAGAGTTGTGTAATCCAAAAACACAAAGCTCTTGTTGACCAAAAGTCAAATTCATATTCCATCCATCTTAAATCTTGTGCCAATCAATTGGAAATATTTTCCTTGGTCCAAAAACTGATGTGGGACCCTCTGAAAAATATCATGAGTTATAACACTTGTTGATAATTTTTGGAGGCAAAACAATCCTTTAAACAACCTTCATGAATTTCCTGAGAAAAATGCAGTGCATAATAACCTCTGAAAATTTTATGCAAGGTTAAGCTCTTTGTCAGCAAGCTCCTGTAAAAAATTTCATGAATTTTGGAGTTGAAATGCTATCCCAAACAATTCTGTTAAGTCTCATTTGTTAGAAACTAAATTTAAAAGCCTACACTGCTCCTTTGGCTAGCCATGTTCAATTTGGTCCAGCCCAACCATGTCTGCACCTCAACAGACCTCATCCTCATTTGATCAGTCGTAGTGTTGGATCTACATCCAACCGCCACGACCTCCTCTCAGTCAACACCGCAAGGACCTCCCAACCTTGTCCCTGGTCATAGCCCTTGGATTAACATCCAACCGCCCCGACCTCCCCGGCTATCAAACCTCAAAACCACCTTCCACCTTGTTGAGGTCTTGGCCCTTGATTCAAGATCCACGGCCTCGACCTCCCTCACCGTTAAGCTAAGCAAACATCCCACCTACATGAGGTCACAGTGCTGATCAAAGATCCACGGCCATGACCTCCCCGTGTGTCAAACCTCAAAGTCTACATCCCACCTTGATGAGGTTACAGCCATTGATCAAAAATCCATGGTCACGACCTCCTCCTCTCAATCTAACTAATGACCTCCTTTTAGCATTTGTTGAGGTCGTGGCCGCTGGATTCGAGATCCAAAGGCCACGACCTCCTCCTCAAAAACATCACGGCAAGGTCCTCCCGCCTTGGTGAGGTCGAGCCCTTAGATCTAAATCTAAAGGCCATGACCTCCCTTTGTGCTATGCAAGCTCAGACCTCCACCTCTTTTGATCGTAGCCCTTAGATCTAAATCTAAAGGTCCCGACCTCCCTTGCCTATTGCGCATCATATCAGACCTCCCGGTCATTGTGTGCCCTTGATTTAAATCCAAAGGCCATGACCTCCCTCATGTCTTTTTGATCGCGTATGTTAAGTCCTCACCGAGGTCCAAGACTGCTGGATGGAGATCCAACGCTTTGGACCTCCCGCCTTTTCCTCACGTGCGTTTTCTCGATTATGAAATCGGAGGGCCACGACCTCCCACCTTGATCGTGTGGTGGGACCTCCTCCCGGCCACTTAAAACATAACGGTTCAAAAATTGATCCGATGGTTAGGACCTCTCCTGTGTCTTATCCAACGGTCACCAAGACCTCCTGTTCTTCTCCTTCCTCCGGCGCAAGATGCGAAGCTCTGGCAAAGGCATTAATGCGTGTCGACCTTGGGGTACATTATAATAGCTCTTTGTTGACCCGATTTAATGCGTGGTCGCTTTCCGCCTCATTGGTCACCAAGATCACACCTTGTCAACCTTTATGTCTTGTCCACCCCATGGACCAACCCGTGGGCTAAGCTCACCATGGAGCTTAGCCCCACTCATAACCTTCACCTCGGCCTATAAGTCACCCCGAATCCTCCCTTGGCTTCCTTTGCACACAATTGACCTCACCTTGCACTTGTGCGTGGTCGAGCTCCTCATCCCCAAACTCACCTCCCATCTTGGCTGCCATTGTTGATGTCCTTGGAGCTCCTCGGTGAGACAAGGGTTCCAAAGTGGCTCCTCCTTCAAACCTTGCTCACTTTTGCTCCCGAAAACCTCTTGGAAGTTAACCCTAACTTGAATTGTTTGGGCATTTTTCAGAGGTGGACAAAGTCGAGCTTGAGCCGGTGCCTTGGGTCGTGAAGCTTCACCGCCTTCCCCAACTCCGGCCATCACCTCCACGACCTCCCAAAGACCTTAGGACCTCCGGTACACCTCCCGTTAGTCCTTTAGATGTTGGCACCCGCTGAATGCATGTTGCGGAGCTTAAGTTTTGGCACACGCTGATTGTCGCATGAGCTCCATTTTGCATTTTCGTATTTTGGCCGTATGGGTTGTGTTTGTTCTCTCCGCTCACCGCGATTACAAACGTCGTCGCCGCCGAGAATGAGTTCATGGTGTGCGCAACACTATTGCGCACACGGATGTCCTTGGTTCTCGCCGGCGAGGTCTACATCGCCGGCGATGACCAAATCTTTGAGCTCGGGTCTTTGTCGGCACCAAAGCACCGTTGTCGCTTTTAGGACAGAGATTTGCCGTGTTTAATGCGGTCATCAATTGCTCAATCTTGCAATCATTGGTTGGGTCTTGATGTTCTTAAATCCACCATTTATTGTGCGCATTAAGACCTCCCACGCGGACCTCCTTGTGTCCCGCACAAGATTAACCTCTTGTCCAAGCACGTGCGTGCGCAAGCACGTGGTTGTGAGCTCGGGACGCCCGCATCTCCTCCAAGGAAATCTGGAGCGCCCAAGACCTCCCTTGCGCAATCAGAGCCGCCTGCACCTCCCCGGAGGTCTGTGATGTTTAGATCTATCGCTAGGACCTCCTCGAGGTCATCTCACCGCTGAGGACCTCCCTTTAGATCTGGTCCGCTCCGACCTCCTTTCGTGTTGTGGTCCGCTGGATCTCCCATCTACGGCCACGACCTCCCCCTCACCTCGCGCATGTGAGTTGCTAAGAGGTCCAGGACCTCTGGACTTCACGTGCGCGTGTGTGATGTTCTCCTGGGAGGTCTTGAGCCGCTGGATCTGAGATCTGTGGCTCACGTCCTCCCATACCCTTGTGAGTTTTAGAAATTCCAGTGAAGTCTTAGTTATAGACTGAAATAAGGTATAGACTTTAGAATTTCATATCTTCTTCGTTTTAAATCCTTTTGAGGTCATTCAAATTGTGTTAGCTCTGTCTTGAACTTAACTTTAATCCAAAAATGATTGTAAGTTGAGTTCAGCTCCAGAGCACAGTTAGCCACTAGGTTTTAAAACTCCACTTTGAATATACACTCAAAATTTATGTTTAACTTGTAAAACCCATAACTAATGCTCAGAGGTTATTTGTGAGTAAACCCAATTTTGTTAGCTTCTCTAATAATGAACTCACTGTGAGAATTAGTTCTGAGCATGTTGCTGTTATAGAAATGAGGACTTGTGCATTATAATTTTGTTCAAGTTCTTGTTTTTGAAAAATTATATAAAGTGCATAATAGCTCCAAATGAGATGAACTCAATTGTGTTATTCATCTCATGAGGTGCTGGTTTTACAATAAAAATCTCAGCCTCACCACTTTTCTAGAAAATGTTGCCTCATAATTAAATTAGTGAATAGTGCAGTTTGGTAATTTTTAGGGCTGAGCAGAATTGTTTTGCTCATATCTTTTGCATTGAGAATCCAAATCCATTGGTTCTTGTTGCAAAATTTCCTCAAAATCATCCCCTTGCTGCTGTAGAAAATTCAGGGTATTTGGAGTTCGTTTGCTGTGCTGTCTTTGTTGCCTTTCATCGTTCTTATCGGTTCTTTATCGCTTTTCCGTTAGGTTTCGACATTTGTGGTGATCCCGAGAGCGACCTCTGCCACAATTTGAGCAACAGCAACAAGGCAAGCAGTTTGACCATTTCCCATCATGTCCCATTACTTTAGAGCTTAATACTTTGTTTTACTTCTATGTATGCATGCTACTTTGTGTTAAATGTCGTTAGTAATCCTATAGTCGCATAATCTGTAGGAATTCTTTATCCTCTACTACCAATGAGCCTAGGTTATTCGCTGTGGTTTGAGCTCGTTGGATGAGCTCTTATCACTTAGTAGTTGCGCTTCCTCTCGCTTAGACATGCTTAGCTATCGGTAGTATTGGGCGATCATCGACTTAGTCGATGATCTTGATCACTCAAAATGATTATTACTCCTATATGTCCAGCACTTGTGCTTTGATTAATTTGTAAAATCAAAAGCTGAAAATAAAAGATTGATTTAGACTTGGGCATATTGGATGGATGGTGCGGTTTTTGGAATGTGGTGGTATGCTGGGTCCCTAAGGACCGAGTACTTGGGTCACTAAGCCAAGCGCTTTTATGTACTAACCACGCGAGGGCATATGGAACCCTCTTGACTAAGTACTCTAGGAGGTGTTAATTATGAGCGAGCTCGGTTGGTGTGTTTTCAAAACAAATGTATATGTATAGTGTGGGAGGGAGCATTAGCTTAGGGTAGGTCGCCTAATGTCTCCTTCTCC
The DNA here is from genome assembly GCA_036346405.1 of Phyllostachys edulis. Taxonomy (NCBI): domain Eukaryota; kingdom Viridiplantae; phylum Streptophyta; class Magnoliopsida; order Poales; family Poaceae; genus Phyllostachys; species Phyllostachys edulis. The sequence continues at coordinate 17,329 of JAYEVD010000193.1, forward strand.
CGTGGGTTGTGCAGCTCGTAATTAGCATTCATCCTTTGGAAAGGTCTCAGAGGACTTAGCTGCAAAGACACCTTCTAAGTGTGCGTAAAGGAAAGGCGGTGCGACGTGTGGATACAGTGGTACACCTGCGCAGGATAAAACTATTCAATAGCCTCGCCCTAGGTTATGGACATGCTTGGTAAGGTCGCTCAAGACTAGTCTCAAACTTTTAATTAAAACTTGATGGGTTGGTATGAATGGATGTTCATGCTATTGTTGTGGTGACTTGGGTTAGTCACTTCCGTGATTGTTCTTGTTGTTGTTATTATGTTATTATCGCGTTGTTATTTCAACAATTAAAAATGCTTTGTCAAATTGCTTTCAATCTACTATGTTATTGTAAATGAAACTTGCTTTATGCTAAAATGAGTCCAAAGCCTCATCCACTTAAATCAAGCTTGCATGTAGCTAAATTATAGTTCGTTATCTTACGTCGTCAGTTTTGCGAGTACAATAAACAAGTTATTGTACTCATTTGCTTTGCTTAACAACTTTGTTGCAGAGGAGGTAGAGCCCAAAGGGCTTTACTTTTCTTGTTGTAGTATGTGGTTGGGAGAGCGACTAGCTTGGCGGTCCGGTTAGTTGCCTTGTGGGCTAAAGGCACTTGGTTGGCTCTTATTTTGGCCATCTTTATGGCACTTTTGCTTCCGCTGTTATCTTTTGTAATTATTGTTATTTGGCCTAAGGGCCTCTCTTTGTAATATCTATTCCATATTAATGTTAACTTCGGTTTGTTGCTTATGTACTATGTGTTGTATGGAATTGATGCATTCTTTTGTTGTGAGGTATGTGTACTTGCATTCGGGAAGTATACATCTCTCGAGACCGAAGTTTATTTGGTTGATAATACTAGGTCAATTGGATGACTAAGTATTATGAGCCTAATAAATCCGGTGCTCACAAAAGTTGGTATCGAGCCGTTATGACCGTAGTAACGCAAGCTTGGTCGTCCTTAGGATATTTTGAAAACCTATTTTCAAAGCATCAAATGAGTTTTGAAAGCTTAGGTAAATTCTCGGATTTTATTCCTTACCTATCTTAGCTTTCTTCTCATCCCACTCTAATTTGAGTTTTAAAAGTTGTTTTCTCTCTTCCTTCTACAAAATAGTTGTTATCGATTAACACTGGTTTTTGGGAGAACCAATGAGATTGGCAAATTGAAGTGTGAGCTGCCCACTACAAGGTTTTGAAGTTCGAGTCGGTGATTCGACAAGGAGCTTGGATGCTAAACTGGACAGCAAGCATCAAATTTCCGGACAGCAGTCTCAAAGGTTTCTAATTAGGATAGATAATGAGAGGTTAATCAACTAAAACTTGTGGGAATAAAAGGGTAAGATGTGATACTAGTTAGCTAAGTATCTAACACTTATTTCGCTGATTTAACCTTGCTCTTTAGTAGCATTAGCTCTCACCCTACAATCTGATTTTTGATCTTCTCGACCAATTACTCGCTCATTCAATACGGGTTAGTTGAGTTGAGAAGTTGAGCCTTCGCTTGGTGTTTCATGGCTGTTTTAGAGTCTTTTAGAAGCTTTTTAAAGTTTAAATAACCGCTGATTTTGGCTTTCGCTTGGGGTGATATTCCATTCCCTAGTCGATCGCTTTTGCTTTCTTTAAGGCTTTGTTTTCGGGTCTAGTTGCTAACCAAAAATTCCTTGTAACAGATGGCGGGCCTTTTCAGTAGTGCCAAGGCTGGCCACCGTCCGGACGAGGAGCTCTCCTCCTCCGACCATGGCCGAGGTTCTTCTTCGATCGAGCACAACCGCGGATGACCGGAGAGTTCTATCGACGCCATCGCGCGCAACACCACTTACACTTACCGGAGCTTCGTGATCCGGGCGAGGAATGCCCATCACCGCGTGGAGGACTCGCGGAGTTTCTTCGTACTCAGCCCCTACCTTTCCCCGGCCCGAGGACCCGCCGATGAGCGATTGGCTTCGTTTGGTTGAGCGGAAGCTCAAGATAGCGCAGGTGCCGGAGCACGAGAAGGCGCTGTTCGATCGCACTAATTGGAGGGTGCAGCCTTGTCATGGTGGGAGAACTTTTCGCCATGCAGCCCGTGGATCACACCGCCTCTTGGGAGGAGTTCCGTCTGCCTTCCGACGGGCTCACATCCTCGCCGGCTTGATGGAGATCAAGAAGGTGAGTTTCTTGCGCCAAGCAAGGGCGAGCTCACCATGGAGTATGTCTACGAAGTTCAACCATCTAGCTCGTTATGCTCCCGAGGATGTGGCCACCGATATGGCCAAGGCATCAAGTTCAGCGTGGCTTGTCCGAGGAGTCAAGGACAAGCTATCCATTGTCGACTTTTTCCGATTTTCAGTCCTTGGTCGACAAGGCCATTGTCATGAGCATTCAGCGAGGAGCTTATGGATTCTCATAGCGGAAGTGGGAGGCCCATAAGTCATCCAGGCAGTTCCTCCGTCCCCGCTTCGGCAGCCTCGTGGGTACCACTCTCACTCTTGGCGCCCCGAGGTCACCGCCTCGTTCCTCGCCCTTCGCAGCCGTGTCTCACCACGCACTGCGAAGTCACAGAGCGCCCCATAACCCGGCGACTGGGGTCACATGCTTTCATGCAACCGTAAGGGCATTATGCTAACCAATGCCCTAAGAAGACAGAGCACCCCTCGCCCTAATGGAGGACGCGGCAGAGGTGGTGCATCTCAGACCGAAGATCGTCCGGCTACCCAAGGCGTGGGTAGTGGTCGCATCAACGCCATCACCACAGAGGAGGCTCAGAGGCACCCGACGCCGTGCTAGGTACACTTTTCGTTAACTCTCATCCCGCCATCTTGCTTTTGTTTGATTCAGAGCATCTCATTCATTTGTTTCGAGTCTTTTGTTGCTGTTGGAGGGCTTCTTTTCTCTCCATTGTCGGTCCCGCTTACTCATTCGCTCTCCGCCTCGGAGTTGAGGGTCGAGGTTGAGTGTAGGGATGTCCTATCGAGATCGAAGGCGAGGGTTCTTAGCTAACCTTATCCTTCTCCATTCAAATGAGTCTAGATGTGATTCTTGGTATGGATTGGTTGTCTCAAAGACATGGGACAAATCGATTGCGCCAGAGGCTCATCTCTATCTAGTCCTTCCATGAAGCGGGTTTGCTTCTCCGAAGCTACTAGATCCTCATCTCTTTCGCTTGAAGCGAAGCCCGCCTAGATATTAGCGAAGTCCCAACAGTTTGTGACTTTGTTGATGTTTTTCCCGCTGATCTTCCAGGATGCCACCCGCTCGAGACCTCGAGTTTGTCATTGAGTTGGCTTCCTGCATCGCCCTATCTCAAAGAGGCCTTATCGGATGCCACCGAACTAATTGGTAGAGTTGAAGAAGCGCTAAGTGAGCTGCAAGAGAAGGGTTTCATCCACCTAGCTCATCTCCTTGGGGTTGTCCGGCAATCTTCGTAAAGAAGAAGGGCGGTATTTTACGATAAGCGTTGATTACCGCCCACTTAATGAAGTGACTAGAAGAACAAGTATCCTTTGCCCCAAGATCGACGATCTCTTCGATCAATTAACTGGAGCTCGAGTTTTCTCCAAGATTGATCTCGAGAGTGGGATATCATCGAGTTTGGATTCGCCCGAGGATATTCCAAAGACGGCGTTCTCTACTCGCCACGGCTTGTACGAGTACACCGTCATGTCGCTCGCTTAACCAATGCTCTGCCTTGTTCATGAACCTCATGAATTCGGTATTCATGGAGTATTTGGATAAGTTTGTCGTGGTCTTCATCGATGATATTCTTATCTATTCCAAGAACGATGAGGAACATGCCGAGCATCCGAAGCTTATGTTAGGCAAGCTACGTGAGCACCAAACAGACGCGAAGTTCAGCAAGTGTGCGTTCGGTTGAAGGAAGTGGCTTTCTTAGGCCATATTCTTTCAGCGGAGGCGAGTGTTGATCCTAGCAAGGTCACCGATGTTCTTTCATGGAGTCCGCCCACTTCGGTCACCGGCGCGGAGTTTTCTTGGTTTAGCGGGATATTATCGCCGCTTTATCGAGAACTTCTCCAAGATCGCGGGCCAATGACGGAGTTGCTCAAGAAGGACAAGAAGTTCTTGTGGTCCGATGCTTGCATGGCAAGTTTCCATATACTCAAGAAGCGTTTGACCACCGCTCCCGTTCTTGTTCTTCCCGATATCCATCATGACTTCGATATCTTTTGCGATGCTTCTCGTCGAGGCCTCGGTTGTGTCCTTATGCAAGAAGGCAAGGTAGTGGCCTATGCATCAAGGCAATTGAGACCTCATGAACTCAACTACCCTACTCATGATTTGGAGTTGGGCTTTGTGATTCATGCACTTAAGATTTGGCGACACTACCTAATCAGAATCGCTGTGAAGTGTATTCGGATCACAAAGCCTCAAGTACTTGTTCACCCAACCCGACTGAACCTCGTGCAAAGGAGATGGTTGGAGTTGATCAAGGATTATGATATGGGTATTCACTACCATCCGGGCAAGGCTAATGTCGTTTGCCGGCGCGCTTAGTCACAAAGCGCATTGTAATGCCTTAGTGCTCAAGGAGCATTCCCTCTCTTCTCGAGGCATTCCAACGCCTCAACTTGGAGATAGTTGAGCATGGATCTCTCGCTGCCATGGTTGTGCAACCAACCTTGGTGGATCGGATCAAGTCCGCTCAGCAGTCGGATTTGGGAGTGAGCCACATTAAGGCAAATGTCAAGGCGGAACGACCAAGTGCTTTTCTCGAGGATGAGCATGGTGTTGTGAGGTTCGCAACGCCTTGTGGTTCCAAAGGACATGGAGTTGCGGAATTTGATCCTCCATGAAGCCCATGATTCGCTTTTATCCATTCATCCCGGCCACAAAGATGTATCAAGATCTCCTTCAGAGATTTTGGTGGACCCGAATGAAGAGGGAGATCGCGGTTCGTTGTCGAAAGCGACGTGTGTCGTCGTGTCAAGGCCGAGCATCGGCGTCTCTTTGGATCGCTTGACCTTTGCCAATTCCTCGAGTGGAAGTGGGATTCGATCGAATGGATTTCATCACCGGTCTACCCACGCCCCTCAAGAAGAATGATGCCATTTGGGTCGTCATCGATCGATTGACTAAGGTGGCACATTTCCTTCCGCCAAGACTGAACTTCGGTAGGTCTTTTGGCGGAACTCTATATCGCCCGCATCGTGAGTTTGCACGGTGTCAAGACGATTGTGTCGGATCGTGGATCCTTTTCACGCCTCGCTTTTGGCATAGCTTGCAAGAGGCTATGGGCACTGTTTGCTTTCAAAGACGGCATTTCACCTCAAACCGATGGTCGACCGAGAGGGTCAACCAGTTTTGGATGACATGCTTCGTGCTTGTGTCCTTTCCTATGGGAAGCATTGGGAGAAATGCTTGCCATTCGCCGAAGTTTTCTTATAACAACGATTTTCGGGCCGGTCTCGGCATGGCACCTTTTGAGGCCTTATACGGAGAAAGTGTAGAACCTCGTTGAACTGGTCGAGACCGGTGAGAGACCTCTCTTTGTCCGGACTCAATCAATGAGGCCGAGCGCCAAGTCCAAATTTTATTCGTGGCGTTTATGCAGCTCAATCCAGCAAAAGAGCTATGCGGATCGCCGTCGACGTGAGTTACGTTTTGAGCCTAATGACTTTGTTTATCTCAAAGTCTCTCCTTTGAAGGGCCATCAACGTTTCAAGCGCCAAGGGCAGTTAGCTCCTCGATATGTCGGTCCCTACCGCATTATCGAGAAGAAGGGAGCTGTTGCCTATAAGTTGGAGTTGCTACTGCACTTGTGGGAGTACATGATGTTTTCCATGTGTCCCGGCTTAAGAAGTGCCTCCGTGTTCCAACCGAGGAAGCTCCGTTGAAACCCTCGATGTCCGTGAAGATTTGACCTATCGCGAGCACCTGCTCGCAGACTCGATGAGTCCGAACGAAGGACAAGGAATAAGACCATCAAGTTCCTTAAAGTTCAGTGGTCAAACCATTCTCGAGGATGAGGCTACTTGGGAAAGAGAAGATCGCTCACGTGCGGACTATCCATCTTTCTTTTCGAGTGAGCCAAATCTCGGGACGAGATTTTTGTAAGGGGAGATTTTGTAACATCCCAAATGTATAATTAGGGTTATTCAAGCATAATTATATGTGTAGAAATTAAAACTTTTCTCACATCTTGAAAAACCCTAAAATCTCATGTGATTCTTGTCCAAGAGTTGTGTAATCCAAAACACAAAGCTCTTGTTGACCAAAAGTCAAATTCATATTCCATCCATCTTAAATCTTGTGCCAATCAATTGGAAATATTTTCCTTGGTCCAAAAACTGATGTGGGACCCTCTGAAAAATATCATGAGTTATAACACTTGTTGATAATTTTGGAGGCAAAACAATCCTTTAAACAACCTTCATGAATTTCCTGAGAAAATGCAGTGCATAATAACCTCTGAAAATTTTATGCAAGTTAAGCTCTTTGTCAGCAAGCTCCTGTAAAAATTTCATGAATTTTGGAGTTGAAATGCTATCCCAAACAATTCTGTTAAGTCTCATTTGTTAGAAACTAAATTTAAAAGTCTACACTGTTCCTTGGGCTAGCCATGTTCAAGTGGTCCAGCCCAACCATGTCTGCACCTCGTGAGACCTCATCCCCACCTTGATCAGTCGTGGTGTTGGATCTACATCCAACCGCCACGACCTCCTCTCAGTCAACACCGCAAGGACCTCCCAACCTTGTCTGGTCATAGCCCTTGGATTAACATCCAACCGCCCCGACCTCCCTGGCTATCAAACCTCAAAACCACCTTCCACCTTGTTGAGGTCTTGGCCCTGGATTCAAGATCCACGACCCGACCTCCCCTCCTTTGTTAAGCTAAGCAAACATCCCACCTACATGAGGTCACGGCCGTTGGATCAAAGATCCACGCTCATGACCTCCCTGTGTGTCAAACCTCAAAGTCTACATCCCACCTTGATGAGGTTACAGCCATTGGATCAAAATCCATGGTCACGACCTCCTCCTCTCAATCTAACTAACAGACCTCCCTTTTAGCTGTTGTTGAGGTCGTGAGTCGTTGGATTCAGATCCAAAGGCCACGACCTCCTCTGAAAAACATCACGGCAAGGTCCTCCGCCTTGGTGAGGTCGTAGCCCTTAGATCTAAATCTAAAGGCCATGACCTCCCTTGTGCGTTCGCAAGCTCGGGACCTCCACCTCTTTTGATCGTAGCCCTTAGATCTAAATCTAAAGGTCCTGACCTCCCTTGCCTGTTGCGCATCATATCAGACCTCCCCGGTCATTGTGTGCCCTTGGATTTAAATCCAAAGGCCATGACCTCCCCTCATGTATTTTTGATCGCGTGCAGTTAAGTCCTCACTTTGGAGGTCCGCACCGTTGGATGGAGATCCAACGCTTTGGACCTCCTATCCCTTTTCCTCACGTGCGTTTTCTCGATTAAGGAAATCGGAGGGCCACGACCTCCCCACCCTTGATCGTGTGGCTGGGACCTCCTCCCAGCCACTTAAAACATAACGGTTCAAAAATTGATCCGATGGTTAGGACCTCTCCCGTGTCTTATCCAACGGTCACCAAGACCTCCTGTTCTTCTCCTTCCTCTGGCGCATGCGAAGCTCGGCGATGCATTAATGCGTGTCGACCTTGGGGTACATTATATGACTCTTTCTTGACCAAGATTTAATGGTCGACTTTCCGCCTCATTAGTTAGCTCAAGACTTGTCACCTTGTCAACCTTTATGTCTTGTCCACCCCATGGACCAACCCGTGGGCTAAGCTCACCATGGAGCTTAGCCCCACTCATAACCTTCACCTCGGTCTATAAGTCACCCCCGAATCCTCCTTGGCTTCCTTTGCACACAATTGACCTCGGCCTTGCACTTGTGCGTGGTGAGCTCCTCATCCCCAAACTCACCTCCCATCTTGGCTGCCATTGTTGATGTCCTTGGAGCTCCTCGGTGAGACAAGGGTTCTAGTGGCTCCTCCTTCAAACCTTGCTCACTTTTGCTCTGAAAACCTCTTGGAAGTTAACCCTAACTTGAATTGTTTGGGCATTTTTCAGAGGTGGACAAAGTCGAGCTTGAGCTGGTGCCTTGGGCGTGAAGCTTCACCGCCTTCCCCAACTCCGGTCATCACCTCCACGACCTCCCGGCACCTTAGGACCTCCGGTACACCTCCTGTTAGTCCTTTAGATCTTGGCACCCGCTGAATGCATGTTGCGGAGCTTAAGTTTTGGCACACGCTGATTGTCGTGGAGCTCCATTTTGCATTTTCGTATTTTGGCCGTCGCGGGTTGTGTTTGTCCTCTCGGCTCGCCCGGCGATTAAGGCCGCCGTCGTCGCCGCCGAGAATGAGTCCATGGTGTGCGCAACACTATTGCGCGACAGGGGATGTCCTTGGTTCTCGCGGCGAGGTCTACATCACCGGCGATGACCAAATCTTTGATCTCGGTCTTTGTCGGCACGGCAGCACCGTTGTCGCTTTTAGGGCGAGATTTGCCGTGTTTAATGCGGTCATCAATTGCTCAATCTTGCAATCATTGGTTGGGTCTTGATGTTCTTAAATCCACCATTTATTGTCTTGTGATTAAGACCTCCAGCGCATGACCTCCTTGTGTCCGCCAAGATTAACCTCTTGTCCAAGCGCGTGCGTGCATAAGCACGTGGTTGTGAGCTCTGGGACGCCCGGACCTCCTCCAAGGAAATCTGGAGCGCCCAAGACCTCCCTTGCGCAATCGAGCCGGCCTGCACCTCCCCGGAGGTCTGTGATGTTTAGATCTATCGCTTAGGACCTCCTCGAGGTCATCTCACCGCTGAGGACCTCCCTTTAGATCTGGTCCATTCGGACCTCCTTTCGTGTTGTGGTCATTGGATCTCCCATCTACGGCCACGACCTCCCTCACCTCGCGCATGTGAGTTGCTAAGAGGTCCAGACCTCTGGACTTCACGCGTCTTGGCGTGTGTGATGTTCTCTGGGAGGTCTTGAGCCGTTGGATCTGAGATCTGTGGCTCACGCCCTCCCATACCCTTGTGAGTTTTAGAAATTCGGTGAAGTCTTAGTTATAGACTGAAATAAGGTATAGACTTTAGAATTTCATATCTTCTTCGTTTTAAATCCTTTTGAGGTCATTCAAATTGTGTTAGCTCTGTCTTGAACTTAACTTTAATCCAAAAATGATTGTAAGTTGAGTTCAGCTCCAGAGCACAGTTAGCCACTAGGTTTTAAAACTCCCTTTGAATATACACTCAAAATTTATGTTTAACTTGTAAAACCCATAACTAATGCTCTGTAGGTTATTTGTGAGTAAACCCAATTTTGTTAGCTTCCTCTAATAATGAACTCACTGTGAGAATTAGTTCTGAGCATGTTGCTGTTATAGAAATGAGGACTTGTGCATTATAATTTTGTTCAAGTTCTTGTTTTTGAAAAATTATATAAAGTGCATAATAGCTCCAAATGAGATGAACTCAATTGTGTTATTCATCTCATGAGGTGCTGGTTTTACAATAAAAATCTCAGCCTCACCACTTTTCTAGAAAATGTTGCCTCATAATTAAATTAGTGAATAGTGCAGTTTGGTAATTTTTAGGGCTGAGCAGAATTGTTTTGCTCATATCTTTTGCATTGAGAATCCAAATCCATTGGTTCTTGTTGCAAAATTTCCTAAAAATCATCCCTTGCTGCTGTAGAAAATTCAGGGTATTTGGAGTTCGTTTGCTGTGCTGTCTTTGTTGCCTTTCATCGTTCTTATCGGTTCTTTATCGCTTTTCCGTTAGGTTTCGACATTTGTGGTGATCCCGAGAGCGACCCTCTACCACAATTTGAGCAACAGCAACAAGGCAAGCAGTTTGACCATTTCCCATCATGTCCCATTACTTTAGAGCTTAATACTTTGTTTTACTTCTATGTATGCATGCTACTTTGTGTTAAATGTCGTTAGTAATCCTATAGTCGCATAATCTGTAGGAATTCTTTATCCTCTACTACCAATGAGCCTAGGTTATTCGCTGTGGTTTGAGCTCGTTGGATGAGCTCTTATCACTTAGTAGTTGCGTTTCCTCTTGCTTAGACATGCTTAGCTATCGGTAGTATTGGCGATCATCGACTTAGTCGATGATCTTGATCACTCAAAATGATTATTACTCCTATATGTCCAGCACTTGTGCTTTGATTAATTTGTAAAATCAAAAGCTGAAAATAAAAGATTGATTTAGACTTGGGCATATTGGATGGATGGTGCGGTTTTGGAATGTGGTGGTATGCCTAGGTCCCTAAGGACCGAGTACTTGGGTCACTAAGCCAAGCGCTTTTGCGTACTAACCACGCTTGAGGGGCATATGGAACCCCTCTTGACTAAGTACTCTAGGAGGTGTTAATTATGAGCGAGCTCGGTTGGTGTGTTTTCAAAAACAAATGTATATGTATAGTGTGGGAGGAGCATTAGCTTAGGGTAGGTCGCCTAATGTCTCCTTCTCCCGTGGGTTGTGCAGCTCGTAATTAGCATTCATCCTTTGGAAAGGTCTCAGAGGACTTAGCCGTGCAAGACACCTTTGGAAGTGTGCGTAAAGGAAAGGCGATGCGACGTGTGGGTACAGTGGTACACCTGCAGGATAAAACTATTGAATAGCCTCGCCCTAGGTTATGGACATGCTTGGTAAGGTCGTTCAAGACTAGTCTCAAACTTTTAATTAAAACTTGATGGGTTGGTATGAATGGATGTTCATGCTATTGTTGTGGTGACTTGGGTTAGTCACTTCGTGATTGTTCTTGTTGTTGTTATTATGTTATTATCGCGTTGTTATTTCAACAATTAAAAATGCTTTGTCAAATTGCTTTCAATCTACTATGTTATTGCAAATGAAACTTGCTTTTATGCTAAAATGAGTCCAAAGCCTCATCCACTTAAATCAAGCTTGCATGTAGCTAAATTATAGTTACGTTATCTTACGTCGGTCTTGCAGTACAATAAACAAGTTATTGTACTCATTTGCTTTGCTTAACAACTTTGTTGCAGAGGAGGTAGAGCCCAAAGGGCTTTACTTTTCTTGTTGTCTTGGTGGTTGGGAGAGCGACTAGCTTGGCGGTCCGGTCGATTGCCTTGTGGGCTAAAGGCACCTTGGTTAGCTCTTATTTTGGCCATCTTTATGGCACTTTTGCTTCATTGTTATCTTTTTGTAATTATTGTTATTTGGCCTAAGGGCCTCTCTTTTGTAATATCTATTCCATATTAATGTTAACTTCGGTTTGTTGCTTATGTACTATGTGTTGTATGGAATTGATGCATTCTTTTGTTGTGAGGTATGTGTCTTGATTCAGGAAGTATACATCTCTCGAGACCGAGTTTATTTGGTTGATAATACTAGGGTCAATTGGATGACTAAGTATTATGAGCCTAATAAATCCGGGTGCTCACAACCAATCTATCTTTTAGCTCCGCTTATCACCCACAAACAAATGGACAAACCGAGAGGCTGAACCAAGTTTTAGAAGACCTTCTTCAAGCATGTGTGATGTCCTATAGCAAGAATTGGGAGAAGTGCTTACCATTTGCGGAGTTCTCCTACAACAACAGTTTCCAATGAAGCATACAAATGTCATCCTTCGAGGCACTATATGGAAGAGCTTATAGGACACCCTTGAACTGGTCCGAAGCTAGGGAGAGACCATTCTATGGTGCAACCTTGGTGGAGGATGCCGAAGAGCAAGTTCATGTCATCCGTGAGCAACTTCGGACGGCTCAATCTCGTCAGAAGTCATATGCCGACCGTCGTCATCATAAGTTGAGTTTTGAAGTGGACGATCATGTCTACCTTAAAGTTTATCCGATGAAAGGAATGCACCGTTTCCAACTCAAAGGCAAATTGACACCTCGCTACATCGGACCATTCCGAATTATAGCGAAATTGGGACCAGTGGCCTTTCAATTGGAGTTGCCACCATCACTTTTAGATGTGGATGATGTGTTCCATATTTCACAACTGAAGAAGTGTCTTTGCCTTCCATCCGAAGCAACTGAGTTGGAAGAACTCGACTTGCAACCCAATCTTTCTTATCAGGAGCACCCGATTCGCATTCTTGAAGGAACGGAATGTAAAACGAGAAATCGCAACATCAAATTCATCAAAGTTCAATGGAGTAACCATACTGAAGATGAAGCAACTTGGGAACGTGAAGACCTTATGTGAAAGAAATATCCAGATCTTTTTCCTTCTGCTTGAAGTGCCTTCGAATCAAGAAAGGAAAAGTTAAACAAAGCAATGGAAAGGAAAATGTAATAACCATTCCTTTTAACCTTGTAGGGTATCTTAGCACTCTCTTTGAAGGAAATCAAGACAACAGATGTTGTATTTCCTATTAGAATCTTCCAATCCAATTTCCGACCAACCCAGATCTTGGGGACGAGATCTTTTGTAAGGGGGGGGGGGAGGTTTGTCACATCCTCAATTTTATTAATGATAATTAGTATGCATATCTCAGCACGCATCATCTTTTATAAACTTTTGCATATTTATTGCACTAGGAAAATCTCAAACAAGTGTTAAACCTACACTTCAAAATTTAACTCCAAAAGAAAACTAGAACAAAACCTTATGCTGATCATTTGGAAATAATTTATTCAAATACTATATTAATTATCATGAATTAATATAATTTTTCCCAAATTTTTGGGAATAGTTTCAACCTTCTGAAAATTCAAATACAATCCAATAACCTATCTCGGGTTTGGATTTAAACCGAACAAAACATGTCATGAACAGTAAGGTATAAGAATTTTTATAGGAACTAGATCAACCCAGGAACACCTCTGATTTATTTCAAATTTTTAGGATTTTTATTTCTATTTTTAGTGGCCAGTCAAAGTTGAATGATTTGAATTAAAATTAGTCAAACTCAGACCTAACTAGCCGATACTATTCATCGGGCTCGAGTCTAACCCAACGTTGTGTCACTGCTGCTGGGCCCCACTTGTCAGACTCATCTCCCACCTCTCGCTGTCGTCTCAAGCATCCTGTGCCACGCGACTGCGAGCTCCTGCGCAGCTCCGTCGATGATGTCAATCCACCGCACGTTCTAATCTATTCGGAGCCTTCACTGCTTGACGCCGCTTCCATCTCTGTTGCTGGCCTGGGCCAAAACCCCCTTGGCTCCACCTTCTCCCTCACTTCTCCTCTTTTCGGCTGAGGAGTGGGAGGCTTGCATCCACTCCATTGTTGGGTAAGCTCTGTCCGGGTGGTTCTTCTCAACTCTACACTCGATAACATTTCCATTTTAACTAATCTCAGCCTCTGGCATCGCTTGTAGATTTTGGTTCATCTTCAAGCTCTCGACTGTTTCTAGAGAACATCCCTGAGGACACCACCGAGCCATTATGGTCTACGGTGAGTATTATCTTTGACCATGTGCATCATATCGTGCCATTTAGCATGACAATAAAAAACCCTCAATCAATTTTGATAATGCACAACAAGGTTGCCGTGAATCAAAGTTTTCCCCATTTGGGCCGAAGAACTAACTCTTCATCTCCCACCTTGCTCCGGTAAGGTATTTATCGATTCATTGCTTCTGCAGCACCCTCATATGGCCCTTAATCCATTCCGACCATTCACTGTCCTTAGGATTGCTCAGGAGTTTCTCTCCATGTTGAGTCGTACCGCCGCCATCATGTTCTCTGGCGCCAACACTGCTCTAGCCACTCCCAAGCTTCCCCGAGCACCCACTTCTCTCAGGTAGCTCACTAATAGTCCCTAGAACCTCAGGCACCCACTTGTATGCTGTAACAGCCCAAAATTTTAGTTTCTGAGAAAATTTAAATCTTATTTATTTTTATGGTTTTTCTGAAACTTTCTTAAAGCTTTTATTAATAACCTTAAAGCTAAAACAAATTTAAAAACAAAAACTATTCCAAAGTTTAAGTTGAAATTAGTTTATTTAAGTCCAAAATCATTCTAGGAATTTCTGTGAATTTTTCTAGAATTTTTGGAATTTATTTGCTATTTTCTAAAAGCCTATTGGAATTATCTGAATTAAATCAATTAGAAAACCAAAGAAAAACCCTAAATAGTGTTTGGGCCGAATTTGGCCGGCCCATCTCCCCTCGCGCGCGTGCGGCCCGCACAACCTCAACCCACGCACTCTCTGAGCCGTTGGATCTGAGATGAACGGTCAGATTTGGTTCCGACTTCGGGCGGTCCGAACGTTTCTGCCATGGTGGACCGTCAGATCTAAATCCAACAGTCCTAGAGCACCCGCGACTTTCCTATTCACGCGCACCATTTTAACTCATCACAGCCGTTGGATTAAAATCAAATGACTTGAGCTCCTAGCCATTTGAATTGTCTGATTAAAATCTAACGCGCCCGCGTCATCTTCTCCCTTTCCTTCTTCAACCTCACCGCTTCCCTTCTTCGCGCACGCGGCCGCCATTAACACGAATTCGAAAACCTTCCAAACGCGTTCGAATCCGGCCGCATCTCCATGATTGTCTCGCGCAATAAATTCCCTGATTCCCTCCGCCCCCGACACGGCCCTCTCTTTCCTTTCCCTCGCCACGAATCCCCGAAATTGCTCTGCCGTGCCGCACGGACCTTCTTGGGCGGTACGGCGATTCAACCTAGCTCGCGCCCCTATAAATAGAGCTCCGGGTGTGCCTCCTCCACCGCAACTCAGCGGCACCACCCGTAGGCCTCCTCCTCGCTCCTAGCGCCCGAATTTTGGAGTTTCTCACCGGCGACCGAGCTTCGCTTCTTCTCCGATTCCAGCGCCACCGTCCCTGCTCAGGCCCCACCGTCCACACCCACGGGATCGCCGCAGAATCGCGAAGCTCGTGCGCTCATCCACTTGTCCCGAAGACCCTCGGAGTACCTCCCTCGTCGATGACCCCGCGCCGCCGCCGCCAAACCTCGCCGCCGATGACCAAAACGTCCCGTTCCACGGCCCCAAGGTAGCGCATCAGGACCCCCATCCCATTCTCTCTCTGTTGGTAACACCCACATGACTCGCCGCGGCGTAGAACGCCGGCGAGCTCGCCGCCGGCAACGCACCTTTGTCGGGCTGACGTGGCTCGGCCACGTCAGTGCCACCACATCGCCACATCAACACCGAGACTGACGTGGCTGCCTACGTGGTGCCACATCACCCTCACACCGCCACCTCTGCACACACCCTTGAGCCCGGATTCCCGTGGACTCAGTTCACGTGGACCGTGTCTATGACACGTGGGGCCCACACGTCAGAGAATTAATTTAACTCCTTTATTTCCGAAAATCTTAGGGCTGACGCCAGCTTGCGCAATAAATGGATTTTCCTTTAGAAAAATAAATCGGGAAATTCATTTAAATTGCAGATTGAGGTTTAAAGTTTGAAAAATCCATAACTTTTGCATCCACTCTCCAAATTGGGTGTTTCAAATTTCCAAATTCATATAAAACCATTATCTAGCTAAATAAACCAAAATTATTTAATTTGAAGCTATTTTGTATCTGTATTTAAATTTAGAAATCCTTTTAAATTGCAAATTTAGGCTAAAACTTGTAAAATTCATATCTTTTGAATCCCAATTCTAATTTGGGTGATTCAAATTGCTAAAATCTTAGAAAATTATTATCTATATAAATAAAATAAATTTATTTCATTTGGAGTTAGTTTGATTTGTCTTTTTGGATTTATTTGAATTTCATTTGAATTTATCGTACTTTCGCGTATAGACTTTGACGATGCCGGAGAGGTAGATCCTTCTGAGGAATTAGAGTTTCAAGACTTCAACGAAGGAAATTTATACCCTTGACCATATTGCCCCAAGTATTTTAAAGTTATGTAATTCAATTTTTAAATTATTATTGCATGCATATTTTTAGTCAATTATTTTAATGCCTTGTTTAATTGCTTAGTTATTCCAATCATTATTGTATGGCCAACCTTGAATATTGAAATGTCATTCCTTTGTCACCATAGATAAATTGGTTTGGAAATTATTCATGCTTAGCATATGCTTAGACCATGATTTTGATTTTGGGAGGATTTAGTCAAATCATTACAAAATTGGTTTAAACTTGAATCTATGGTATTGTCTTACCATAGAGAATTTGTAAAGATGGTTTTTACTAAAATAAAATCAAAATGGTTTGGACTTGGGCGAAATGGATGAATGGTGGGTACAGGTTTATGCACGGATCTAATCTGGTTAAGATTAAGACCCAGGGTTTGATTTTGAAAGACGCCCAAGTCAATTAAGGACCGGTCTTTAAGCGTATTTTGCTACGCCTTACCGTACCACCACATGTCTTGTATGGGCAAGACCTGGCATATTAATTTGGGATACCTCATAGATATTTGTGCCGTGTTGTATGTGTGGGTGTCGGTTAGGCTATAGTCCCACCTAGCGCAAGAGGGGGCTCCCGGAGGACGGTCAGTCCAATGGAAGCGAAACCTTAGCGGGCATGAGTACTTTGAGGTAGGTCATTGTAACGGCCTTGTGATAATTGCTTTGTCACACGCCTTAGGAAGCGTGGGTTGGCCGACACAAAAAGCATATTATCTCTTATGGGTAAAGCTGTACAAACTATGCAGAGTAGAAAACTATTCGAATAGCCGTGTCCGCGGTCATGGACATGCTAGCAAAGCCACTCCAAGTTAGATTTGTTTTTGGTTTCAAAATGGTTTTAACAGATGTTTTTGGATGGTTAATCCTTGTGGGAAGATTGGGCGGTTAGCCAAGTGATAGGAGGGTATCCTTTACCCTTTAAGTCTGGAGGTTATCCACACTATAAAATTGTTATTTAAAATCTGATTTTAGATAAAGTATAAAATGGCCTTGGAAATTAATATGACTATTTAAATTGAAAATGCTGCTTTGTGCAAATAAACCCTGCCAATACCCCTTGTTTACCTTATGCATGCATTCAATCATTATTTGTGGGTGTAACTTGGAAGCACAGTAGTAGTGATTACTCTTCTTTGAATAATCTTTATTCAGAGAAGACCTTTATCAAGATGGTGAGGACATCGATGCTTAGGCCACGCTCCCCTGCATTTATTGCCTCGTGGCTAATTGTTGGGTCTACTACTACTGCTTTACTTTCCGCTGTGTTTGATTTGGCCTCAGGCCCCCTTTTTGTAATAAACTCTGAATAATTAATAATAAGGTGCGTGATATGTTTTGATTATCACTTTTGTTTAACTGTGTACACTAGAAATCCTGGACTAGTGTATGAACACAGAGAATTCGGGATCCTTCGCTCCCGGGTTCGACACAAGTGGTATCAGAGCCATATCGACTGTAGGTCGTGGCCTTAGAAAATGCCTTAAGGACTTATTTTCAAAAACTAAAACTATTTTGGGTCTATCCAAGAGTCTTCTCAACCTTTCTCTTTAAAACAATTACTAACTCATCTCCTTCTCTAAAATTGTAGATGGCCGAAAAACCAACCCGAATTTCCCACGGGATTTTCGCAGGACATTGGGCTGCACTTCTTTGGAAAATGATGCAACACCTGGACTACAACGAAAGACCAACCTATCAAGGATACCAGTCCAAAGTGGGAAGCCAATATCGCTGGAGAGTCGAAGTGATCCTCTACGCCAACCATAACCCAAACACCGATTTCCACATCATCGACGCCCCGATAAGGCATGGCACTTTCGCCGAAGGCATTCAAGACGTAGCCAGAGAAGCCACAAGATGCCTCCGCTACACCTACAACAATCGATTCCACGGCTCCGAGTTCCACTACCATCCAATGCACGTTCCGACCCGGTTGGACAGCATCTTTTGCCCAGCCGAGGACGAGGACTCTCCTGAGCTTACGCATCAGGTGAACCTGTGCAAGGCAATGGACTATGCTTATGGAAACGATCTAGATGACCTGCGTGCTGCTAAAGACAGCCTGCAAGATGCAGAAGAAAGGCTGAAGGCCGTGGAAGAAGAGCTAGCTCGCTACAAGGCAGGCTAGGGTAGCTCTAGTGAGCCGGATTATACCCCAATCACCCCTTAGTTGTTTCCCATATTGTAAACGTTAGATGTGAGTTATGAGCTATCGTTACCATTGTGATAGCCATAATCAAAGAATAAAATAAAATAATAAAATAATTATTTTAGAAAATTTTGGCTCTTTGTCTTGTGTTTGTTCTTGGGCTATTTAGAAATTACCCCCTTTAGAGCTTTCTTCCTATTTCTCTCTTCTAAAGTCCTTAGAAAAGTCTAGTAGATGGTGACCACCCGTACTGGCAGCGGCAGTGCTCAAGGCCGTGGAAACGAGAACGCGGATTATCGTGAAAATCCCGCCCAAAGAGCTACCACCTCCACCAACCGAAGAACCTAATCAAGGCCAATTAATTGCACACCGACACATATGATGAGTTTGTCGCCCGCCGCTTAGCAAAGATGCAAGACATGCAAGCCGCAACTCACACCCCACCGCCACCTCCACCCCCACCTCCGTAGAGGATGACGATGTCGGAGTTCATGAGGATGCGTCCTCCGACGTTTTCAAGCAGTACTGAACCTATGGACGCCGATGATTGGCTCTGTGCCATAGGAAAGAAGTTGAATATCACTCAGTGCTCGGATCGTGAAAGGGTACTATTCGCCGCTCACCAACTCAGCGGTCCTGCTTCGGAGTGGTGGGACAACTTCTGCATCACACATACCAACGCACAAGCTATCACTTGGGGAGAGTTTGTGCGAGCCTTCCGCCATGCTCACATTCCCGCAGGGATGATGGCATTGAAAAAGAAGGAATTCGGCGTGCTTCGCCAAGGCAACCGCTCGGTGAGCGAGTACCTGCATAAGTTCAACCAACTTGCTCGCTATGCCCCGCAAGACGTAGCCAAAGATGAAGACAGGTAGGAAAAGTTCATGGAAGGACTGAATGATGAGATATCTGTCCAACTAATTTCTTAGGACTTCACTAACTTCCAACAATTGGTGGACAAAGCAATTCACCAGGAAGGCAAACATATAGAGATGGAGAACCGCAAGCGAAGGATGGCTGCGCAAAAGTTTAATGCTGGGGGACAACCCAAACCTCGCCTCGCTCAACCCCAGCCACCGCAGCGTGGAAGATTCCAATCCTCTACATCCGAACCCCAACTCCGCGAAGCGCCTAACACTTCCGGTTTCAAGAATAACTCAACTGGGGCACCCCAAAGAAAAACCCAATTTCATCATCAGCAGCAGTAGTGACCTGTTTCCACTGCAATGAGACGGAACATTATGCCAATAGATGTCCAAAGAAGCAGCAGGGCACAGCTCCAGCCAAGCCAGCACCTAGAGTTCCAACCACCGGCGGCACCACCAAGCGGGCAGCCCAGTACACGAAGGGACATGTGAACCACGTCACGGTAGAGGAGGCTCAAGCAGCACCGGATGTCATTCTTGGTACGTTTCTTGTTAGTTCAGTACCAGCATCAGTCCTATTTGATTCCAGAGCATCGCATTCCTTTGTTTCCAATAAATTTGTGGGAAAATATGGGTTACCTATCTCCTCTTTAGTTAACCCTATGATAGTCCACTCCCCGGGCTCAGAAATGAGAACCAGTTCTCTATGCCCAAACCTCACCCTTGAAATATCCGGAGTACCTTTTCTAGTAGATTTGATAGTCCTGCAATCTCAAGGTCTAGATGTGATTCTTGGAATGGACTGGCTAGCCAAGAATCAGGGACAGATAGACTATGCCAATAGATCTATCACCCTCACCAATGAATAAGGAGAATCAGTAGAACCAAGTTATCAACCGGAGGAAGTTCCATCCTGACCAGCTTGAAGGAAATAAAGCTTGAAGACATACCAGTTATGCAAGAATACCCAGACGTTTTCCCTGATGAGTTACCCGACATGCCACCGGATAGGGACGTAATGTTCTTAATTGACTTAGTCCCAGGGACCGCTCCAATCTCAAAGCGACCCTACAGAATGCCGGCCAATGAGCTAGCAGAGCTGAAGAAACAAATTGAAGAACTAAGGACCAAGGGTTATATTCGACCAAGTTCATCACCTTGGGGAGCACCCGTACTATTTGTCAAGAAGTATGAGAATGTGCGTGGATTATAGATCGCTCAATGAGGTGACGATCAAGAACAAGTATTCGCTACCCAGGATTGATGATCTGTTCGATCAATTGAGGGGAGCAAGCATCTTCTCGAAGATCGATCTACGATTTGGCTATCATCAACAAAAGATCAGGCCAGAAGATATCCCAAAGACTGCTTTCACAACCAGATATGGGTTGTATGAATTTACGGTAATGTCGTTCGGTTTGACGAACACCCCTGCTTATTTCATGAATATGATGAACAAAGTGTTCATGGAATTCTTGGATAAGTTTGTGGTTGTTTTCATCGATGACATTCTCA
Source organism: Phyllostachys edulis (assembly GCA_036346405.1). Classification (NCBI taxonomy): domain Eukaryota; kingdom Viridiplantae; phylum Streptophyta; class Magnoliopsida; order Poales; family Poaceae; genus Phyllostachys; species Phyllostachys edulis. Next base: position 37,681 of record JAYEVD010000193.1, read on the forward strand.
TTTATTCAAAGGATGAAGAAGAACACGAGAAACACTTAAGAATGATTTTGGAGAAACTCAGGGAGCACCAGCTTTACGCCAAATTCAGTAAGAGCGAATTCTGGCTAAGGCAAATGGCCTTCCTTGGTCATATCGTGTTAGCAGGAGGAGTTGCTGTAGATCCAGCCAAGGTTGAAGCCGTTATGGATTGGAAGCAACCAAAGTCTGTCACAGAAGTAAGGAGTTTCCTTGGACTAGCCGGATATTACCGCAGGTTCATTGAAGGATTCTCTAAGACTGCCAAACCCATGACACAACTTCTGAAGAAGGAGAAGAAGTTTGAATGGACAGATGCTTGCGAGAAGAGTTTCCAAGAGCTGAAGAAGAGTTTAGTTTCTACACCAGTACTAGTTTTGCTAGATATCCATAAAGACTTTGAAATCTTCTGCGACGCGTCTCGGCAAGGTCTTGGATGTGTTCTAATGCAGGAAGGTAAAGTCGTGGCTTATGCATCTCGTCAGTTGAGGCCACATGAAGGAAATTACCCAACTCATGATCTCGAGTTAGCAGCAATTGTACATGCTCTGAAGATCTAGCAGCATTACCTCATTGGTAACCGTTGTGAGATTTTCACGGATCATAAGAGTCTGAAATACATCTTCACCCAGTCAGAATTCAACCTCCGACAAAGAAGATGGTCAGAGTTGATAAAGCATTACAACATCGGAATCCATTATCATCCAGGCAAAGCGAATGTGGTTGCAGATGCCTTGAGCAGAAAGGCGTATTGTAACACCACCTTGGTTCAGAAAAGTCAACCAGAATTGTACGAAGAACTGAGGTACCTAAACCTGGAGATTGTCAACCAAGGGTGTGTCAACGCTTTGGAAGTGCAACCCACTCTTCAGAGTCAAATCAGGGAAAAGCAATCAGAAGATGAAGACATCAAAGAAATCAAGAAGAATATGAGAAGAGGCAAAGCCCCAGGGTTCTCTGAAGATGAGCAGGGAACAGTGTGGTTTGGGAACCGTATTTGTGTACCTAATCAGCAAGAACTAAAATAGTCGATTCTGAAGGAAGCTCATGAATCGCCATACTCAATCCATCCCGGAAGCACGAAGATGTACCAAGATCTGAAGGAGAAATATTGGTGGGTCAGCATGAAGCGTGAGATTGCAAAGTTTGTAGCACGCTGTGATGTTTGTCAACGAGTAAAAGCAGAGCATCAAAGACCCGCTGGTTTGTTGCAACCATTACCAATTCCCGAATGGAAATGGGAGGAAATTGGTATGGACTTTATCACCGGACTTCCTAGAACCCAATCGGGATGTGATTCCATTTGGGTGATAATTGACCGGTTAACCAAGGTAGCTCACTTTATCCCAGTCAAGACGACCTACCAAAGTAGCAAACTAGCAGAATTGTATATAGCCAATATTGTCTGTCTACACGGGGTACCCAAGAAAATCGTATCCGACCGAGGTTCCCAGTTCACTTCCCGGTTCTGGAAAAGCCTGCACGAAGCCTTGGGTACCATACTCAACTTTAGCACTGCTTATCATGCGCAGACAGATGGCTAGACAGAACGTGTCAACCAAGTTCTAGAAGACATGCTTCGAGCCTGTGCCTTAGACTATGGGAAAAGCTGGGATAAGAATCTGCCCTATGCAGAATTCTCGTACAATAATAGCTACCAAGCCAGTTTACAGATGTCTCCATTTGAAGCTTTGTACGGCAAAAAATGCAGAACTCCGCTTCTCTGGGACGAAGTAGGAGAGCATCAACTCTTTGGACCAGAGTTGATCAAAGAAGCTGAAAACAAGGTTAAAACAATAAGGGAACATCTGAAGGTGGCTCAATCCCGACAGAAGAGTTACGTGGATAACCGTCGAAGAGGATTAACCTTTGAGATAGGAGACTTCGTTTATCTCAGGGTTACTCCACTCCGAGGAGTAAGAAGGTTCCGGACCAAGGGAAAACTTGCACCCAGATTTGTGGGACCTTACAAGATTTTGGCCAAGAGAGGAGAAGTTGCCTATAAGCTTGAACTTCCAACATCCTTGTCAGCAGTCCACGACGTCTTCCACGTCTCTCAACTTAAGAAGTGTCTCCGAGTGCCAACAGAAGAAACACCCCTTGAGAACATCAACCTTCAGGAAGACCTCACGTACGTAGAGCAGCCGATCAAGATTCTTGATGTGGCAGAACGAATCACCAGAAGCAAAGTCATCCGCTCATGCAAGGTTCAGTGGAGCAATCATTCAGAAGAAGAAGCCACCTAGGAGCGAGAAGAAGATTTGAAAGTTTAGTATCCCCACTTTTTGTTAATTCAAGTCTGAATCTCGAGGTCGAGATTCCCTTTAAGGGGGGTAGGTTTGTAACAGCCCAAAATTTTACTTTCTGAGAAAATTTAAATCTTATTTATTTTTATGGTTTTTCTGAAATTTTCTTAAAGCTTTTATTAATAACCTTAAAGCTAAAACAAATTTAAATACAAAAACTATTCCAAAGTTTAAGTTGAAATTAGTTTATTTAAGTCCAAAATCATTCTAGGAATTTCTGTGAATTTTTCTAGAATTTTTGGAATTTATTTGCCATTTTCTAAAAGCCTATTGGAATTATCTGAATTAAATCAATTAGAAAACCAAAGAAAAACCCTAAATAGTGTTTGGGCCGAATTTGGCCGGCCCATCTCCCCTCGCGCGCGTGCAGCCCGCACAACCTCAACCCACGCACTCTCTGAGCCGTTGAATCTGAGATGAACGGTCAGATTTGGTTCCCACTTCGGGCGATCCGAACGTTTCTGCCATGGTGGACCGTCAGATCTAAATCCAACGGCCCTGGAGCACCCGTGACTTTCCTATTCACGCGCACCATTTCAACTCATCACAGCCGTTGGATTAAAATCAAACGACTTGAGCTCCTAGCCATTTGAATCGTCTGATTAAAATCTAACGCACCCGCGTCATCTTCTCCCTTTCCTTCTTCAACCTCGCCGCTTCCCTTCTTCGCGCACGCGGCCGCCATTAACACGAATTCGAAAACCTTCCAAACGCGTTCGAATCCGGCCGCATCTCCATGATTGTCTCGCGCAATAAATTCCCTGATTCCCTCTGCCCCCGACACGGCCCTCTCTTTCCTTTCCCTCGCCGCGAATCCCCAAAATTGCTCCGCCGTGCCGCACGGACCTTCTTGGGTGGTACGACGATTCAACCTCACTCGCGCCCCTATAAATAGAGCTCCGGGTGCGCCTCCTCCACCGCAACTCAGCGGCACCACCCGTAGGCCTCCTCCTCGCTCCTAGCGCCCGAATTTTGGAGTTTCTCACCGGCGACCGAGCTTCGCTTCTTCTCCGATTCCGGCGCCACCGTCCCGCCAGCCCCACCGCCCACTTTACGGATCGCCGCAAAGATCGCGGCTCGTGGCGCCATCCACTTGTCTCGAAGACCCCCGGAGTACCTCCCTCGTCGACGACCCCGCGCCGCCGCCGCCAAACCTTGCCGCCGACGACCAAAACGTCCCGTTCCGCCGCACCAAGGTAGCGCATCAGGACCCCCATCCCATTCTCTCTCTGTTGGTAACACCCACACGACTCGCCGTGGCGTAAAACGCCAGCGAGCTCGCCGCTGGCCTCGCACCTTTGTCGGGCTGACGTAGCTCGGCCACATCAGTGCCACCACATCGCCACATCAACGCCGAGATTGACGTGGCTACCTGCGTGGCGCCACATCACCCTCACACCGCCACCTCTGCACACATCCTTGAGCCCGGAGTCCCGTGGACTTAGTTCACGTGGACCGTGTATATGACACGTGGGGCCCACACGTCAGAGAATTAATTTAATTCCTTTATTTCCTAAAATCTCAGGGCTGACGCCAGCTTGCGCAATAAATGGATTTTCCTTTAGAAAAATAAATCGGGAAATTCATTTAAATTGCAGATTGAGGTTTAAAGTTTGAAAAATCCATAACTTTTGCATCCAATCTCCAAATTTGGTGTTTCAAATTTCTAAATTCATATAAAACCATTATCTAGCTAACTAAACCAAAATTATTTAATTTGAAGCTATTTTGAATCTGTATTTAAATTTAGAAATCCTTTTAAATTGCAAATTTAGGCTAAAACTTGTAAAATTCATATCTTTTGAATCCCAATTCTAATTTGGGTGATTCAAATTGCTAAAATCTTAGAACATTATTATCTAGCTAAATAAAATAAATTTATTTCATTTGGAGTTAGTTTGATTTGTCTTTTTGGATTTATTTGAATTTATCGTATTTTTCGTATAGACTTTGACGATTAGAGAGGTAGATCATACGAGGAATTAGAGTTTCAAGACTTCAACGAAGGCAAGTTATACCCTTGACCATGTTGCCCCAAGTATTTTAAAGTTATGTAATTCAGTTTTTAAATTATTATTGCATGCATATTTTTAGTCAATTATTTTAATGCCTTGTTTAAATGCTTAGTTATTCCAATCATTATTGTATGGCTAACCTTGAATATTGAAATGTCATTCCTTTCTCACCATAGATAAATTGGTTTGGAAATTATTCATGCTTAGCAAATGCTTAGACCATGATTTTGATTTTGGGAGGATTTAGCCAAATCATTACAAAATTGGTTTAAACTTGAATCTATGGTATTGTCTTACCATAGAGAATTTGTAAAGATGGTTTTTACTAAAATAAAATCAAAATGGTTTGGACTTGGGTGAAACGGATGAATGGTGGGTGCAGGTTTATGCACGGATCTAATCTGGTTAAGATTAAGACCGAGGGTTTGATTTTGAAATACGCCCAAGTCAATTAAGGACCAGTCTTTGAGCGTATTTTGCTACGCCTTACCGTACCACCACATGTCTTGTGTGGGCAAGACCTGGCTTATTAATTTGGGATACCTCATAGATATTTGTGCCGTGTTGTATGTGTGGGTGTCGGTTAGACTATAGTCCCACCTAGCGCAAGAGGGGGCTCCCGGAGGACGGTCAGTCCAATGGAAGCGAAACCTTAGCGGGCATGAGTACTTTGAGGTAGGTCATTGTAACGGCCTTGTGATAATTGCTTTGTCACACGCCTTAGGAAGCGTGGGTTGGCCGACACAAAAAGCATATTATCTCTTGTGGGTAAAGCTGTACAAACTCTACAGAGTAGAAAACTATTCGAATCGCCACGTCCGCGGTCATGGACATGCTAGCAAAGCCACTCCAAGTTAGATTTGTTTTTGGTTTCAAAATGGTTTTAACAGATGTTTTTGGATGGTTAATCCTTGTGGGAAGATTGGGCGGTTAGCTAAAGTGATAGGAGGGTATCCTTTACCCTTTAAGTCTGGAGGTTATCCACACTATAAAATTGTTGTTTAAAATCTGATTTTAGATAAATTATAAAATGGCCTTGGAAATTAATATGACTTTTTAAATTGAAAATGCTGCTTTGTGCAAATAAACCCTGCCAATACCCCTTGTTTACCTTATGCATCAATTCAATCTGTTATTTGACGGGTGTAACTTGCAAGCACGGTAGTAGTGCTTACTCTTGCTGAATAATCTTTATTCAGGAGAAGACCTTTATCAAGATGGTGAGGACATCGATGCTTAGGCCACGCTCCCCCAGACGATTGCCTGTGGCGAATCATTGGGTCTATTACTACTGCTTTACTTTTCGCTGTGTTTGATTTGGCCTTAGGCCCCCTTTTTGTAATAAACTCTGAATAATTAATAATAAGGTGCGTGATATGTTTTGATTATCACTTTTGTTTAACTGTGTACACTAGAAATCCTGGACTAGTGTATGAACATAGAGAATTCGGGATCCTTCGCTCCCGGGTTCGACATATGCACTGCGGAGCTCTATTTTGCTGCATGCATGTTTGTCGTAAGAACCACCGCCGCTTAGCTCCTACTAGCCGGCGGTACGGACCACCTCAGGCAATGAAACCACCTCCATTAGATGCGCATGGCTATTGCGCACCTATCCCAGCCCTTGGCCGGCTCTGTCGTGGCGCATAGCACCAGCAAGTCGCTGGCAACGCACAGGACAAACTCCCCGTTGTCGTACGCGGACAAGAACTATAGCAAGGTCATTAGGCGTAAACAGTGATGATAAGCATTTAATGACTGTCTTAGCTGTTCTAATCTATCGCTTACACATGGGACCGCACACAGAAACCTGGGACGTTAAGTAAAAGCTGTTGAGCGGCTGACAGGTGGGCCTAGCCACTTAAGTGCTGTGCGCCGTGCGCATGCCCGTGGACTTAGTCCATGAGACCGAGTCGCTGACGGGTGGACCCCACATGTCAGTGCACAGTTTAAATCGGAAGTTAACTGAGAAATGAACTATTCACTGGACCCACTAATCAGTGACTGTGGCTAGCGCAGCCCACGGTAAGAAAAGTAATAATTGCTTTAGGAAATTCGAAATCCATTTATTTGCACGCTAAAAAATATGAATAACTTCACAAATGCATAACTAATTCATCTCAACTCCAAAATGGATGAAACCAGTGCTGATAATTTACATCTTTAATGAAATTTATTTTAAAATTGGTTTAAAACTTGTCTCTGTAGCAGAGAGTATTATTTTAAAAATTGATCCATAACTCTATTATTTTTACAATAGAAAAGGCTGATAACTTAGAAAATATATAACTAATTCATAAAAACTCCAAATAAGATGAACCCAGATATTTTGGACTTGTAATAATATTCTCCATTTATCTATATAATCCTTGGATCCCCCACTACTCTACAAATTTTGGCCAAAAAATTAAATTGTATGAACTTTGACATATTGAAATCTGAAATTCAAGTTGGTATAACTTTCACATAATAACTCCAACAAGAATAATTCTTTCACCTAAATTCATCTAAAATTCACCTAAATGCATGTTTGAGCATTTTGATTTTTGAGGTACTTCTCGGTGTTTATCGATATCGTTATTTCTCTAGATTCCAAAGCAATTGATATTGACTTGTACGCTACTGAGAGTGAACAACTGATCTACCAGCAAGACAAGCATCATTTGAACTTTCTTTTACATCATATTTGATCCCATTTTTGATAAGTTAGTGCAATGATGATTGCTTGCATGCTTATTTTGCTATGTCGCTATTTTTGTGATGTGTAGTTAGTTATATCCTATTCATTGAGGCTAATCTTGAATGATTCCAATACCACATGCTTAAGATAGGTTGTGTGAATTATTGTATGGTTTTGCTTAGCCATGCAAGTCTAGAACGGTAGTTTGATTGTTGGGACTAACCCGACAATTAAGGGAGAAACACACTTTCTTATATTCCTTTTATTTTAGATCTTGGTATCTATTTTATAAGTTAAACCTTGTTATTTTATATAAGTTTTGAGGTCTGGACAAATGATTGTTAGTGAGGGTGCCTTCGTGCATGAGATCGGGTATGTGGTTGACTTGTTCGGACCATTAAGGACCGAACTTTGGTACCTACGATTCAAGTAAATCTCCTGCTATCACACGCGGTATATGGGTGTTGTACGGTTAAGTAGGGGGAAGGTTTTATTGTGTTAAGTCCAAAGGTGGTGTAAGGGCACTTGTGTTGATCATTTGTTCGTAGGAGCCGATGTAATATTCTATAGTGTGCACGGGAGCACCAATTTTTAATATTTACATTGCATCGGTATTGCGAATACAACTTGTGAGCCGCTTAGCAAGTGCTATCAGACGCTTGTATTAAGTAAGGGAACATCTTGCAAGGGGGACTTAGTCCAATAAGATTTTCTTGCTGAAAACGACTGTATCTCGATTCTCCCCGGTCGGCATACCAAAGGAAGTGTGTCATTATTCAGAGGCATCCGGAGGCTTACAGGCTAGTCGAGTCATGTGAGTAAAGTGGTACACCTCTGCAGAGATAAATCTATTCGAATAGCCGTGTCCACGGTTATCGACGATCGCTTGAGTATGTGGCTGCTATTGTTAGACTTCGAATTAAAATTTGTGGGCACAACTTGGTATTCAGTATGAACGGGTGTTCATGCTTTTTAGAGTATCAAAGTGGGCTGCCACTTTGGTGTTTGCTTGATTCATTTGTTTATCTTTGTACTACTTTATCACATGCTTTACTTTTACTTCAAATCTGTTTTAAAAATGGCAATTGATAAACTAGTATGCATAGGTCGGAAAATCATTGTGTTTTTTCGCAAAACTAAAGCCACCAATGCTTTCCTTTGAATATCCACTGTGCATAACTAATTTTTATTTATTTAAGACTTGTGAGTACAACTTTGTGCTCAACCAGTTTGTCTACTGGTTCCAGGTATAGAAGACTGTGAGCCTGCTGAGCTCGTGAGTGTCGATTTAGGCGACACTGACAAGTAGTGCTATCATTTAACTCCCAATCGGTTGCCGATGGGTTATGGGGCATACCATGATGGACTTTTAGTTTATTTACTTGCTTCCGCTGCTACTTTAAGTTCTTATTTGAATTTGGCCGATTGGCCACTTGTAATAGTTGCAGACTTGAACTACTATGATGTATGTCTTTTGAACTATTAATGTATGAATGTTGTATGGATGTGATCAATGTTGTATGTGAGTTTGGGTATGTTGGTCACTGATATTGGGAGCCAACATGACCTCATGCTTGCTGTTCATGGATTCCATTTTAACTGACTAAGTGTGATCTTTGATTGTTTAGAGAACCGATAATCATGCAGTACTTGCAGAGGAGCGGTACGCATGATCACCGGGGCTCTAATTTCAGTAAATACCTCTCACTTAGATGAAGTTAACTTAGAATTCATTTACTCGGAAGCCCAGAGTTATCTCCTTAAGGTCGGGCAGGTCTCGGTCTTACGGAAATAAGCCGGGGGCTCCCACATTGCAATAGAAAATAGCAAATGAACTTGGAAAAATTCTAGAAAAATCTAGAAAATATATTCAAGCACATAGAATCCAAATAAAATAGTTTTGAACAATGTTGATGTTGATTTTAATCATATTAAATTATTTTGGTACTAAAAGTCCAATATTAAGCTTTTGAATTAAATTCAACTAAATCCAAATGGTGAATTTTCTCCCTGCTAACTATTCAAAAGATTTTTAAAGCTCAGAAAATTGGGATGTTACAAACCTCCCCCCTTGAAGGAATCTCAACCGCGAGATTCAGGCTAGCTAGAGGAAAGGCTAGGGAACTCAGCTTTCAGATCCTCTTCACGCTCCCGCGTTGCTTCTCCTTCTGAGTGATTGCTCCACTGAACTTTGCAAAAATGAACGGTCTTGCTTCTGGTATGACGCTCTGCGACATCCAAGATCTTGACTGGCTTCTCCTTGTAAGTGAGGTCTTCTTTCAATTCAATTGATTCTAATGGGGCTTGATCTTCTGGCACACGAAGGCACTTCTTCAGCTGAGAGACTTGAAAGACATCATGTACTCCTGCTAACGATTGTGGCAGCTCCAACTGATAAGCTACTTCTCCATGGCGATCCAAAATCTTGAATGGAACAACATACCTAGGGGCAAGCTACCCTTTGGCATGAAACCTTTTGACACCTCTGAGTAGGGTAATTCGAAGATAGACAAAATCTTCTGGTTCAAAGCTAAGATCACGACGGCTGTTGTCAGCATAACTCTTCTGCCTTGACTGAGCTATCTTTAACCTTTCTCTGATCATAGACAATTGTTCTTCTGCCTCTGGAATAATATCTAGCCCAAAAACCAAACGTTCAGTTGTTTCTGAACAATTCAACGGGGTTTTGCAGGCACAACCATACAAAGCTTCAAACGGTGATATTTGCAGACTGGCTTGATAACTGTTGTTGTACGAGAATTCTGCATAAGGTAAACTCTTATCCCAACTGGTGGCATTGGCTAGAGCACAGGCTCTCAAATATCTTCCAATATTTGATTAACTCTTTCGGTCTATCCATCCCTCTGAGGATGATAAGCGGTACTGAAATTCAGATGAGTCCCTAGGGCTTCATGCAAGCTTTGCCAGAAACGAGAGGTGAACTGAGATCCTTGATCTGACACTATCTTCTTGGGCACACCATGCAAACTAACAATCCTTGACATATATAACTCTTCAAGGCGATCTACTAAGTAAGTGGTTTTGACTAGTAAGAAATGGGTAACTTTAGTCAAATGATCAACTATTACCCAAATCGAATCGTAACCTGATTGAGTCCTGGGTAAACCGGTAATGAAATCCATTTCGATCTCTTCCCATTGCCACTCTGGAATCTTCAGAGGTTGTAACAAACCTGCTAGTCTCTGATGTTCAGCTTTTACTTTCTGACACATGTCACACAAGGCAACGAACTCTGCGACTTCTCGCTTCAAATTTGGCCACCAAAACTTATTCTTAACATCTTAGTACATCTTAGTACTACCAGAGTGAATCAAATACTTTCAGTCATGGGCTTCGTTCAAGATTAGTTGTCTCAGGCCATCAATATCTGGTACGCAGATACGTCCATTAATCCATAGTATATCTTGATCATTTTTGGTGAAGTCTTTGAATTTTCTTTCTACCATCTTCTTCTTGATGTCGGAAAACTCATGATCCTTTGGTGGAGCTTCACGAATCTATCTCTCTAAAGTCGACTGCACTTATAGACTGGCTACAAATCCTTCAGATACAACTTCCCGCTTTAGCTTCTGAATTTCCTTTTGAAGTTCTGAACAAACCTCTTTTACTTACAAAGCATTGCAGTAGCTCTTACGGCTTAAAGCATCTGCAACTACATTGGCTTTACCAGGATGGTAATGAATTCCAAGATTATAATCCTTTATTAACTCTAACCATCTTCTCTGTCTCATGTTCAAATCAGACTAAGTGAAAATATACTTCAGGCTCTTGTGATCTGTATATAGTTCACAATGATTACCGATGAGGTAATGACGCAAAATCTTTAAAGCATGTACTATGGTAGCTAGTTCCAGATCATGGGTATGATAATTCTCTTCATGAGGCCTTAATTGCCTAGACGCATAAGCGATAGCTCTTCCTTCTTGCACCAGGACACATCCTAATCCTTGACGCGAAGCATCACAATAGATATCAAAATCCTTGCGAATATCTAGCAAGATCAGTACTGGGGCTGAAGTTAAATGCTTCTTTAATTCTTGAAAACTTTCTTCACAAGCTGGGGTCCAAGTGAACTTTTTGTCTTTCTTCAACAACTATGGAAGAGGCCTAGCAATCGTTAAGAATCCTTTAATGAAATGGTGATAGTATCCTGCCATTCCTAAGAAACTCTTAATCTGAGTAACAGTCTTGGGCTGTTCCCAATATAATACTGCCTTAACTTTACTGGAGTCAACTACTACTCCCTCGATTGTCATCACATGACCAAGGAAATCAACTTCCTTTTTCCAGAAATCACACTTACTAAACTTCGTGTCGACGATCGAGTCACCGATCTTATGAAATAAAAAGAGGAAAATGACGTGGAGAACCCTGGAGGAGAATGGGGGCTGCTCTTTATTATTATGAACTGGGATTATAAGATCTGACTAGGGACTATCTCTAATTACACCAAAATGTATTGAATGCTACTGCTTTGGCTTTTGAGTTGCCTTGCTTTGTGTGTCTTCTGTTGTTCGTTGTCTGTCTATCTGTCTCCTCGTCTTCTGCATTCCACCATTAAATAACTCCTGAAGAGACGGCAGTTACTCCTGGAGAAGGCGTCCCTGATGAAACGTTATGACTGGTCGGAGGTTTAAGGTAGTTAACAACGTGTTAACTACCTTGCGGTTAAGTGTTTATGAGAAGCTTAACCGTAAGGTGCTTTATTGTCAGTGTCTTGTATATCATCGCATGGTATGGAACGTTTTGCACGTGTTCCATTCGTCATACGGTTAAGGGTGCCTGTTCATAGCTTTTCCGAGCAGCTCCCTGGTTGAAACCTAGTCCGACTAGGGTACCCATTGTGTAACCTCTGGAATCCTTACGACCAGTGAGGTCGTTAGCTTTAGGGGTTACGACCATAAAGACGTATGGTCTTTTATGTATTAAATTAATACATAGAGGTTTTAATCCTCGTCAGCTAGCCCCTGAACTTTAAATGAACAGGTCGTGTGAACACCTTCTTCCGATGAAACTGTATCGGGCAGACCCCCATTTAATGCCGTGACATTCGAGGTGGTTTGTGTTCATTTTAAAGTTGAGAACTTGCCTTGGGAACGAAGAGTTCCTCTGTCAGATTAGGCGAAAAAAGCTTTTGTCGTTCGGACTTTGATGGATAACCTCCGATCGTAATTCAAAGATCTGAGGCTATAAAATCCCCATCGCTAGACCTTTTGGATTTTTTTATGCTTCCAGATCCCCTTTCTGATCTCCTTTTTCTTTCAAAGTTCTTTCCCTTGAGGAAATTAGGGAGCGGATCAGGCTGATCTGTGCAGGGGAGCTTGGAGAAAAGGTTGGATTCCCCGAGATCTTGGCCATAGTTCCAGCTGAAGAAAGACTAAGAAGGCTTAAGGTAAACAATCAAAAATTTTCTTTTACCATGCATACATATTCTCTGATCAGATTTTTGATCATGCTCTAATTTTGTAGTTGGTCGGGTTGCGAATCACACAAGCTGGTGAGGCTAAACATCCCACCGTTGTTCCGACTGATTCGTGCCCAGATGCATTGGAAGAAGATGAACCTCCCGAGGTAATAGAACATTTTAGAGTAATATATATGTAATTTAGATAAAAGATTTCATCACCTAACCAAATTTATTTATTGGTTCAAGTGGAGAAGGTTGAAGGCCAACGGTGCACGACTGCGGAGGCTGCAAACCTCAGACCGGTCGTTGACGACCGGACAGTTTCTACTAGAACAACAAGTCTGGAGGCTGGTGAAACCACTCCACCCGACCAGATGGTCAAGGACGTAATCCTTGACGAGCTGATCGAGGGAATCGCTTCCGACATCTTGTTGGATGATGAAACGGATTTGACCAATTCTGCCGGTTCGGAACCGGCAAGATCAGAAGAAAAGAAAAGGAAGAGTGACAGCACAGAATTTACTCTTCCGCGCTTTAAAGTCAAATCTCAGAAATTAACTAGGTATGCACAAATGAAAGTGGTCGTATAAACGCACACCTTTAATAATTTCTTGATGATTTGATGTTTTTTTTGAACTTCCCTTCTTTGCTTTGTATAGGTCCTCTGGTGTTCCGGTCGTTTCCAACCAGACTCCTTTTGAGGACCAGGTACTTGAAGAGGTCCATGAGCAGACCATTTCCGGAGACGAGTTCACGAGAAGCGATGGTCGGAGAAGCCCCCGGCGGCGCCGGGGCCATGATCGAGTTGGAACCATTGGTGGTTCTAACTCCTTCATGAGGTAGATACCCGAAAGGCCCTCAACGAGTTCCGACCATTGTTGGTAATTCTCCTCAACGACAAGTTCCTTTTCACCCCGATTCATCGAGGATAAGGAGCTTGACGAGGCATGGGAAAAATATCGGATCATCAAATCAAAATGCATCCTGATTCAATATTTGGCGGATATAATGATTTGGCGATCCGGGTAAGTATCTACGACCAGTTTCATAGTCTCTCCTAAAAAATCTTTTATAGAGAATTTTTTAAAGAGGAAAATGCTATTTGAGCAGACATGGTCAAGAATTTTCTTTGTGGTCGGAGGATGACCAGTGATTCAAGACTTGGAGCAGAAACACTTCGAATTATAAAGTAAGAACTTTCCCCTTAACATTTTTCTTTCTTCAATGCTTCGCCCTTTGCTAATTATTCTCCCTTATCGTATTTGATAGATTTGGAGAAAATAAAAGAGGAGATCCTGGCTGAGAAAGCCAAGACAGCTCTACTTGAAGAAGAAATCAAAGCTAAAGATCGGTCGATCGCCAAGGCGACGACCAGCAAGGAAGAACTTAACAAGAAAATTGAAGGTAACAGGTCGTAAACTTGACTTATTATCTTCCTCCAATTATTTTTGTGCTTATCACCTGTTTTACTCTTGCAGAGCAAAAACAAGCTTTGGGCAGAGTAGAAAAGACTCTGAAATTTGAGCAAGACAGGGAGGCGGCTCTCGTTCAAAGCCTAGATGAAAAGACTTTATTTTTGAACAAGATGATCTTTGATATGGGATCAGGATCAAGCCTGCCTACCCTAAGAGATCCAGTAGAGAAAATAAACTTCTTGGGTCAACTTCTTGAGGATCTTAATACTCTGCTCAAGACTACTCGGAAGAACTATGCCCAGGCCATGAAAACAGGCGTTGCTAGTGGAGTTAGTTTTGCTTTGGCAAAACTGAAAGCTTCCGACCCCTCCATTGATCTCCAAGTTGTTGAAGATGACTTCAACTGCCTACCTGAGGAGGCGACCAAGTTCATGGAAGAACTCAAGCCACTCGAAGATAAAGTTGTAGAGGAGATGGAGGTCGGATCTCCATCAAGCAGTAATTAGTCTGGGAATATTTCTAGAGTAGGCTCCTGCAAAAAAAGTATTGAATATGTATAAAACTTACCTTTTATGTCATTAACAATGCCTTTGTTTATCCTGTTTGACTCTCTTTTTTTAAAAAAATTCTCATACACTTCCCAGCCCCGACTGCTTTATAGTAGAAGAACTTTACTATACAAGCAGTTAGCCAAGAAAGAGAACAAAAGTCAAAACCATTGTTTTGAAGGTATGTGCCGATATGAAGTCAAAACTGATCGTAGCAATACTAGGAAATCATTGTGGTCGGAACCAGCCTATGACTTCGTCTAGTTATAGATCTTTGTTTGTCATGATCGAAATACCAATCAAAAGTTGTACATGGACGGATAAAAGACCATGTTATTTGACATAAGAAGAAATGCAAAAATGAATACAACAAATTATAAGCGAACTTTGTTTATATCTATTATCCTAAAGTCTGGTCGGAAGGAATGCTTAGATCTGAAATCATATAACATATTTCGTGAAATGTATTCAAGCTCTCTATCCAACTGGTAGCGGGGATCGTAAGAAAAGAACCGTCGCTAGGAAGCTCCTTCCAGTGGGCAGGACCACGTGCGAAAAAGGAGAGACTTCGACTAGGAGGCTTTCCATGTCCCGACCAGCAGCCAGACAAAAGAAGAGCAGAATCTTGAAATAATGAAATATAACCATCATAATCTTAGGCATATCATTCAGTATGGAAAGTTATTTGTATGATGCTCTGATTACTCATATATTTCCTTAAGGAAAGACTGTTGTCGCACGTGGAAAAATGCTCACGACTAGGACCAATACGGCGTATGACATAGAAGTCGTTGCCATAGAGTAACAGAGATCCTTGGAAAGGATATCGAAGAGAAAATTTCTTCTCTGACCAGTTTAAATTAACAATCATGAATGACCAGCCTATAGGTATATATATATAAGCAAGGTTACTTTTCTTAATGAATAAATAAATTTATTGAAATTGAAAGAATGTAAACAATAATTAAACATAGAACTTACGCAATTGATCAATGTTCCAAGAATTTGACAAAACTTGCACATCAGACATTGCTGGTTGTACGGAACATGGTTGGGTTACTTCGACCACAGTGTAAGGACCTTCCCACTTGGGAGAAAGTTTATTGCGATTTGCTTGGTTCTGAATTTTTCTGAGAACCAGATCACCTACAGCAAGGCTGCGAGGTTGCACCTTACGACTATGTTACCTTCGCATGGCTTGTTGGTAGACTGCAGATCGTACCAGGGCTTGGTTTCGTCGTTCTTCAAGGAAATTGATATCGTCGAGTCTTCGTTCATTTTGATCATTTTCGTTAAAATGATCAGTTCGAGCAGAGCCAATTTTGAGTTCTGGAGGAAGCAAGGCTTCAGCCCCGTAAACCAAAAAGAATGGTGTTTCACGGTCGCACTGTTGGTCATGGTTGAATGGCCCATATCTGACGGAGTTCTTGAGCCCAAGCTCGACCGTTTGATTAACTAGTCGAATACTCGGCGTTTGATCCCTTGCATAATGATACCATTAGCTCGCTCAACTGCTCCATTGCTGCGGATGAGCAACGAAGCAAAATGAACTTTGACACCAAGTTCATCACGAAATTCTTGGAATTATTGCTAGAAGCTGGCGCCATTATCTCGTGATTATCTGTTGGGTACACCAAATCGTGTGATCACTTTTTTCATGAGGAATCTCTTTGCGGCCTCAATTGTTGTTTTAACAACCGGCTCGGCCTCGATCCATTTTGTAAACGTGTCAATCATGATGAAAAGGAATTTGAAGCCCCCGGATGCTCTTGGGAAAGGTCCCAGAATGTCCAATCCCTAGGTTGCAAAAGGCCAAGAAAGAGGAATTGTTTGTAAGGCTTGTGCCGGCTGATGTACTTGTCGGCTATGAAACTGACATTGTACGCACTTCATCACAAGTCCTTTTGCATCATGAAAAAGGGCAGTTGGCCAGTAGTATCCTTGCCTGAAGGCTTTACCGACCAGTGTTCTGTAGGAATGATGTGCTCCACAGACTCCTTCATGGATTTCGGTCAGCAATTTAATGCCTTCCATTTGAGATATGCATCTCATCAACACTCCATGAGATCCTCGTTTATACAAGGTACGTTCGATTAGAGTGTATGATTTGGCTTTTCGTGCTATATGATCAGCCTCTACATCATCTTTCGGAATTATGTCATGCTGAAGATAATTATAGATCAATGTCATCCAATCTCTACCTTGATCGTGACAGCGCCAACCGTCAACGACCTCTGGAGCATCCATGTTTCTTTGATCAGTTTGTTCAACCTGTAAAGAATCATGTATGTTCTCGAAAGGCTTGACTACCGGGGGTGAATCGAGTTGCTCGAGAAAAACTCCGGGCAGGACAGTTGACCTCGTGGAGGCCATCCGTGCCAACTGGTCTGCCAAAAAGTTTTCCTTTCTAGGAATATGTTGGATCTGGCGAAGAAGTGCTTTTTGAGTTTCGTACTTCGCCGGATAAGATGACATCTTGGTACTCGAGCATTGATACTCTTTCCCTACTTGATTAAGCTACTAGTTGAGAATCGCCTTTCACTAGTAGTCTGCGAATCCCGAGCGAACGAGCTACTCAGAGTCCTGCCAGTAAACCTTCATATTCTGCCATATTATTTGTGGCAGGAAACTTTAGCTGGATGGCGTACTTGATGTGTTTGCCAGTAGGGGATATCAGGATCACTCCAGCCCCCGATCCTTTTAACATCAAGGAACCGTCAAAGTACATTGTCCATTCCTCGTGGTGTTCGTACTCAGGTCCATGGGTGGGTTCAGGGTTTGTCCATTCGGCAATTAATTCTGCTATTGCCTGGGAATTTATTGCTGTTCGTGAAATGAAATAGAGGTCAAACGCCCCTAGCTCAACCGCCCATTTTGCTATTCGTCCTGATAATTCCCTATTTCCAAGGACTTGACCAAGGGGATATCCAGTCGGTAAGACCACTTTGTGGGCCTGAAAGTAGTGCCTTAGCTTCCTTGAAGACATAAGGAGACCATAGAGCAACTTTTGTACCTGTGGGTATCTTTCCTTTAGTCCATGCAAGACTTCGCTTACGTAATAAATTGGTCGTTGGATGTTATCCCTTTCTACAACTAGTACACCACTTACTGTTTGTGGTGTTGCTGCCACGTACATTAGCAGTGTTTCTCCCGGTCTCGGAGAGACTAACACTGGGGCACTTGTAAGGTACTTTTTAAGTTTTTCAAAGGCATCGTTTGCCTCTCTAGTCCACTCAAAACTCCCATGTTTCCAAAGAAGTTTAAAGAAAGGTAACCCTTTTTCCCCTAACCTTGATATGAAACGACTTAGCGCTGCCATACAGCCGGTTAGTTTTTGGACTTCCTTCTTCGTGGTCGAAGGACGCATCTGGTCGATGGCTGCTATTTTTACTGAGTTTGCTTCAATACCTCTAGCCAAGACTAGAAAATCGAGCAATTTTCCAATAGAAACTCCGAACACACACTTCTCTGGATTCAACTTGAGGTTATGCCTTCTCAAGTTGTTGAAAGTTTCTTGTAAGTCAGAGATGTGATTGCCAGTGTTGGTGGTCTTTACGACCAGATCATCAACGTAAGTTTCAAGATTTCGACCTATTTGTGGACTAAAGGTTTTTTGCATTAACCTTTGAAAAGTTGCACCAGCGTTTTTGAGACCAAATGGCATCTTAACATAACAATAAGTGCCATATGGAGTGATGAAGGAAGTCTTCTCTTCATGCTCTTTACACATACTAATCTGGTGGTACCCTGAATACGCATCTAGAAAACTTAGTAATTCGCACCCAGAGGTAGAATCTACCAGTTGATCAATGCGTCAAAGGGGAAAATCATCCTTCGGACAAGCTTTATTAAGATATGTAAAGTCGATACACATTCGCCATTTCCCATTATTCTTCGTAACCATTACAGGGTTGGCGAGCCACTAAGGGTGGTTGACTTCACGGATGAATCCAGCCTTGAGAAGCTTGTCAATCTCATGCGGATTACCTCCTTCCGTCAGTGCAAAGCGTCGTAGCTACGCTTGATCGGTTTCTTATCGGTGGAGAGCTAGCACGTGCTCGATCACCTCCCGGGGGACTCCGGGCATATCGGACGCCTGCGAGGCGAATACGTCCTGATTTGCTCGGAGGAATGAGACGAGCAACTCTTCCTATTTAGGATCGAGTCTTGCTCAGGCGTAACCTTCTGGCGGTGGGCGGCATTTTCGGCGGTAGTGACCTGGTGCTATCCAGAGAAGCGCCTTTGTCGAGTGATACCTCTTTTGACTGGTCGGAGGGTTTGGGTGTCACCTTCGGTCTCGAGTGTTTGGCCTACATGGTAGATGGATTAGCCTCTCTGGTCGGAAGTTCATCGACCAGTTCAAAGGATTTTCGATCATATACGTAAGCCATTTTTCAATCTCCCTGAATAGTGATGACTCCCTTTGGCCCCGGTATTTTTAAACTTTGATAACCGTAATGCGTGGCTATCAAGAACTTTGCTAACGAGAGTCGACCAAGAATTCTGTTGTATGCGGATTCAAAGTTTACCACAACAAATGAAATTTTTTCAGTTCAAAACTTATCAGGCCTTCCGAACGTAACCGGTAGGGAAACTTGTCCTATCGGTCTAGCGGTGGAGCCAAGAACTATGCCATGAAAAGCATATTTTACTCGTTTCTCCGGGTTCTTGTATTGCGGGAAATGGTCCTTCACCTGCATAGTAATCCTCCAGTTTCTTTTGCTAGACTCGACAGGTGCGTAGATCCTGCCCTGCCTGCTGGTGAAGTGGACACCACTTCTTCTTTTTCTGCAATCCCTCGGTCGGAGCTTTCGTCTTGCCTCGACCAGTGTAGTCCTTCTTACCCTTCATGAATTTATCAGGAATGGCTAGGACCTCCTTGTCGTCGGGTCTGCGGTTCTTTTTCTTCTTGAGAGACTTCTTATTCTTTTTCTCTGGTTTGTCCAGGAAGGGCTGAGGAATCTTGTCTTTCCGATCAATGGCTTCACACCACTCGATTGCTTTGCTAGCGATGGCATACTTGTCGGCCATGTCAAAAAGCTCAACGGTTGTTCTTGGAGGGTTCATTCCCATGTCCTCCGTAAACTGCCGATTTCTCAGACCTGTTTTGAAAGCCTGAATAACAGATGACTCTGCGACCTCGTGTATAGAATTGCGAACCTGGCTGAACCTCTTGATGTATTGACATAAAGTCTCATCAGAACCCTACCGAATTCGGTGGAGATCATCCTCCTTCCTAGGACGGTCGTACATACCCTGGAAATTTGCAATTAGAAGATCACAGAGTTGCTCCCATGTACAGATTGATCTGACCGGTTGGTTCAACAACCACGACCGAGCAGACCCTTCAAGCACGGTGGGTAGATAGTTGGCCATCACATTCTCATCGCCTCCAGCAGCTCTGATGGCGGTGGTATATATTTGGAGAAATTTCAATGGATTTTGAGTTCCATTAAACTTGTCCATGTTGGCCGGTCGGAACCAGTTAGGCCAACGCACAGCTTGGAGCCCTACAGAGAAGGCTCGACAACCTATGATTGATTCATGGCGCTTTCTCTGGGAGGGTGCCGGATTGTAATCGGTCGGAGACCGGTTCCTAAGATTGGAACGCTGGAACTCCGGTGTGCCGATCCGGTCGTAGACATTGGTATGATGCCTTCGACCGCCTACTTGATTCAAACGATGTCGGAGATCGTCAGGTCCAAGCGGTGGTTCTTCTCGACGTGGTGGGGGAGTGGCTTCCTGAAATAACCTTCTCCCCTCGTGACTCCTTGGTCGGAATCGTCGAGGAGGCCTTGGTATCGATTGTTCCCGAGCATGACCATGCTGTCCCCTGCTGAGGGAGGAACGCTGGGATGAAGTCATAGTTTGACTCCCTGAAACCCTTTGCTCCCGATACGCTTCCGTGCGCTGCATGGTCTGTTGGAGAATTTCGGATACTTGACCTACGAGCTGTACAAAACCTGGAGTTTCTGCTAAAGTAGGATCAGAATTATTTAACATATCTTGAACACGTCGCAAGTTTTGTACAGTTACCGAAGGTCTCAGGGGGTTCATACTGGTCGTAGGTGTACATAGACCCGAACCTTCCCCCGACCTTCGGATTTGATCTGTCCTATCAGTTACTCTAAGTGGGGCAATGCCAGGCGAGTTAACTGATGGACGTCGATCAGCTCCGTGGACTCCGGAAGTTGGTGCCTGATGGCCCGGATCATCTCTAACAACACGTGATGCCGTGGTAGAGAATGTAGGACCGCAGGTATCTTGATTTTCATCTCCGATCGCGTTGACCGTGCCTCCGGACCGATCTTTCAATGAGCTTCCATCGTAACTAATGGAGAGCTTCTCGATTATACGCGAAGTTTCCATGATAGAGAGCGGTGGAAATGAGCACCTCTCGAGGTCTCCTCGGCTGATTGATGAAGCTCGCCGATCATATCTTTGGCGTGATCATCCCCACATGGCCTCGACCGGTGGATGCTTCATCGACACCGTTACCAGATGTCGGTTGACTCCTGGAATTGCCAGAAGCCGTAGGAGAATATCTTTCAGCCATGATTTCATCGAGGGTACAGAGATTTTCGAGTGCTAGTGCTGAAATTTCTTCACCTGTTTCGCCAGTCAGAAAGACAGGGCTTAAAGAGGTCCCCTGACATTCCGAGCTGATCGGAATGGCTGGTTCCTCCGATTGCGCCACCGGTAATGGTGGCGCATCCTCGTCCATCCGGTCGACCTCGCTATCGTCGGCGACGTGCGAGCCGGCGGAGGAGGAAGAGGAGGATGATCTGCTATTTTCCTCCATGGCACGGATGCATCCTTCCATATAGAGGTCGGCGTAGTCCGCCAAGTCGAACCAATTCTCCTCATTCCAAACTCCGAGCATATTCGCATTTAGCGATTGCAAGAATTTGGGCGAGGGTTTGTATGAGCAGAGAGTTTCTTCAGGAAACTTACGTCTTCTTCCCCACGGACAGCGCCAGCTGTCGACGAACGAGTCGCCGATCTTACGAAATAAAAAGAGGAAAATGACGTGGAGAATCCTGGAAGAGAATGGGGGTTGCTCTTTATTAATATGAACTGGGATTACATGACCTGACTAGGGACTATCTCTAATTACACCAAAATGTATTGAATGCTAGTGCTTTGGCTTCTAAGTTGCCTTGCTTTGTGTGTCTTCTGTTGTTCGTTGTCTGTCTCCTCGTCTTCTGCGTTCCACCATTAAATAACTCCCAAAGAGACGATAGTTACTCCTAGAGAAGGCATCCCTGATGAAACGTTATGACTGGTTGGAGGTTTAAGGTAGTTAACAACGTGTTAACTACCTTGCGGTTAAGTGTTTGTGAGAAGCTTAACCGTAAGGTGGTTTATTGTCAGTGTCTTGTATATCATCGCATGGTATGGAACGTTTTGCACGTGTTCCATTCATCATACGGTTAAGGGTGCCTGTTCATAGCTTTTTCGAGCAGATCCCTGGTCGAAACCTAGTCCGACCAGGGTACCCATCGTGTAACCTCTGGAATCCATACGACCAGTGAGGTCGTTAGCCTTAGGGGTTACGACCATGAAGACGTATGGTCTTTTATGTATTAAATTAATACATAGAGGTTTTAATCCTCGTCACTTCGCATTCAACTGATCCTCCCTTAGTTTCTCTAGGATTAACCTCAGGTGTTCAGCGTGCTCTTCTTCTAACTTGGAATAAACCAAAATATCATGAATGAACACAACTACAAACTTGTCCAAATATTCCATGAATACTTTATTCATCATGTTCATGAAATAGGCAGGGGCATTAGTCAGACCAAAGGACATGACTAAGAACTCGTAATGTCCGTACCGCGTTGAGAAAGTGGTCTTAGGTATATCCTTAGGACAAATCTTTAACTGTTGGTAACCTGATCGTAGATCGATCTTTGAGAACACTCCGGTTCCTTTCATTTGATCAAACAAGTCATCGATTCAGGGCAATGGATACTTGTTCTTGATGGTGACTTCATTAAGAGATCGATAATTGATGCACATTCTCATGCTTCCATCCTTCTTTCTGACAACGAAACTAGTGCTCCCTATGGTGATGTACTAGGTCTCACAAAACCTTTCTCTAGAAGTTCTTCTATCTGCTTCTTCATTTCTACTAGCTCATCGGCTGGCATCCGATAGAGTCTCTTGGAAATTGGTACTGTTCCTAGCACTAGATCGATGACAAACTCAATGTCGCGGTCTGGTGGTATTCCTGGTAATTCTTTCGAAAACACATCTGGATATTCTCTGACGATAGGCACATCTTCCAAAGCAACTGTCTTCAGGTTGTTGACTAACAGATGTCCATCACATACTGAGGTGGTATCCTCGATTGTGACAGCTCTTCGGCCACAATCTAGCACAGCTTTGTGCTTTGTTAACCAATTCATGCCAAGAATGACATCTAAGGTCTGGGTGTCTAAAACAATAAGGTTAGCTAGAAACTCAACTCCAGCTATGAGTAACTTAGCTCCTAAAAAACCCACTTTAGAACTTAGCACTGCTCCAAGCGACTGGACTAACAGAGTATGCTTAAGATGCATAACCTCCAAGTTATTCTTAGTTGCAAAAACTCCAGAAACAAATGAATACAAAGCTCCAGAGTCAAACAAAAGCGATCACAGTCTTGAGTTTACGAAACTTACCGGTCACGATGTCGGTGCTTCTGAGCTCCTTCTAGAGTGACATGGTTGACACGACCCCTGAACACCGACTGGGGTGCTCCTCCGGGTTGACCAGTGGCTTGCGAAGCTCCTTTATTATTGTTCTGTGCTGGAGTCTTGGCGAGTGTAGCTCCAAGATTGAAGCGTACAGGAGTGATTGTTCCCTTCTGAGGACACTGGTTGGCGAAGTGGCCTGGCTAACGGCAAGAATAACAATACATTCTGCTGATTGTTCCCTAGATTAGGGTTGGCTGGTGTAGGATTCTAGAAGTTCGTAGCATCTGGACGAGGTGCTGATGTTGGTGCAGGCTTCCTGAAAGAATTTTGCGGCAGAAAATGATTAAACTATTATGGAACCGTTCTTGCCTTCTACTGGGATTGGTGACTTCCTTGCTGAGCCAGCCTACGTTTGCGTTTGTCCTCCAGTTCTTTGCGTTTGTCCTCTAAGACCAAAGCTTTGTTGACCAGCTCCTGGAAATCTGGAAAGGTATGGGCGATCAAACTGACTTATAATACAGTATTCAATCCCTTCAGAAAACGACTCTGGCGAGCCTTGTCGATGGCAACATCTTCTATAGCATAGCGGGCTAGCTGAGAAAATTTATTGAGATAGTTAGTCACTGACATAACTCCATGCTTGAGAGCGCGGAACTCATCCTTCTTCAGATCGATTCTTCCTTCCGACACATGGTACTAACGGAAGGCTGTGGAAAACTCTTCCCAAGTAATATTTTGCAGTGTCTCATGCGCTACACAGAAGTTCTCCCACCATTCGGCGGCTATGCCCTCCATCCAATGAGTGGCATACAGGACCTTCTCATGGTCACTGCATTAAGTGATCAGCAGCTTTCTCTCAATGACACAAAGCCAATCATCAGCCACAACTGGTGAAACGTGTCCAGAAAAGGTTGGTGGACGAGTCCTCATGAACTCGGCAAGCTTGGATGGTCCATGGTGACCATGAGCGACTAGGGCTCCATTGTGATGATGGTTGTTGCTGTTCTGATTGTTCATATTCTGAATTTGATTCATCATGGTGTACATCATTTGAGTCTGAGCTGCCATGAAAGCTTCAAAGTTCTACGGATCGATTGGGGGTGCTTGAGGCGGTACTACTCCTACGGGAGTTTGTTTATTTTCTTTTAATCCCTGAGTTCCGGATCCACTTGCAGCAGCATGAAGAGTCTGAACCATCTGGCGAAGCTCCATGGGTTAGATAAGGTAGTAAGCACAAGAGGAGTTAAGAACTAATCGAGGGGGTAGATTAAACCCAACAAACACAGCTTCAAGAAAACCAACTGAAATACTTTATTAATAGGGTCTTAGCATGGCTGCAACAAATGCCTAAAGGCCTTTGCAGCTCATACTCACACACAAGAAATATGAATGAACCTTGGAAGTGAGCTGGTATCCTCAGAAAGCGATCTGTTGCCCGAGGCTGGTGCGGCGAGAAGCAGGCGTCCTTAGTGCGAGCACGGTGGCTCTTCGACTCTGCGGCCTCTCTTTGGGTCTTGGGCCTTCCTCTGGATCTTCTTCGGGATCGTCCTCTGGTTCCTCTGGCTCTTCAAGATCTTCCTCTTCTTGTTCCTCCTCAGGCTCGTGTTGACCGTAGAGAGCTTCTTCTAGCATGGTGATCCTTTCTTCTGCTCTCTGTAAGGTCTCGTGGACGCACTCCAGCTCGCTGGTGACCAACTCCAGTGACTCCTCCTGAGCGGTGGTGAACTCAGCAAGGTGTATCACTGTAGCATTGCCATCTCCATCCGTAGATGGGTAGCGTGCAGGTAGATCCACGGCAGCAACACGAGGGTGGTAGCGGAAGACGGTGTCTTGCAGCTCACGCGCGTAGATGTTGCAAATCCTTAGGATGGCGAGGCGTGAAGACTCATGAATTACTTTATTCCAGCAAATCCTCTGAATTGAGATGTTCAGGGGTTGGCTTGCTTTGGTATCTCTCCTAGCATTGATAGTCAAACGGCAGAGCACTCCATGGTCTCAATCGTTTACCATCCAGTTGCTACCATAGTACATTGGATGATCGAAGCCTCCAAGCACTTGCAACAGCTTCCAAAGCTCCGCGGCTAGTCCTCCCTTGCGCTCATAGTAATTCAGAAGACGAGGCATCTGTTAAGACAGACAAGAGGGCAAGAACCAAATTAAAATAGTGGGAGAGGAAATATTCCAGCAATAGTTGAGTCAAGAAAGACAGGAGAGGAGTTAAGTAGTTCAATTAATCTTGTAGGTTAAATTTTGCTTCAGAAAATAATTTGGACACTCTAAGACGGCCGATCTAACTAAGGTCAAGACCTACAGTCAATATGGCTCTGATACCACCTCTGTCGGGACCCAAAAATGCAATTATGGACCCTCTATACATATTTATACATGATGGCTTATTCCAAAGGAATGGCTTCTATGGTTCTTTTGCAAAAATGCAACACTTGCAATTGAATATGAATAATAGATTGAAAGCATAATGTCAAACAAATAAAAATATTAATTTTAACAGTTTGATTTCACAAAGAACACAAATCCTAAACAGGTTATTCACACAGCCACATGACTTAGATCACACAGCTCTCTTCCCAAAGGTTTTATGAAAACTACCCCTCGTGTGAAATCCCCGAGCATGTCCATGACCGCGGATGTGACTATTCGAATAGATTAATTAACACTCTGCAGAGGTTGTACACTTTACCCACACGATACAACTAGTGTAGCTAGCAATAATCATAACAAATTGTTTCAGAAACTTTATCTCAAGCATTGACACTCCCAGTGTGCTTTGTTGTCATACCAACCCTAGAACAGTGCTTTGGCATAACACACACCGTTGGACAGAGAAGAGGCAAACTGTCCCACGATGTGATCTACCTGGTAGTCGACACCTCCACCCTTTCACACAGTGTGATGGGAATGGGGTCCCGATCTTCCAACAGGTTCTGGATATGTTCGATTTACTGGAGGCGCGACACAAATTGATTCGGCTTCCGAACAACACGTTCGAACCCGCAATCGCAGCACCACGTCTCCTCGGGTTATCAACCGTGCGCAGCCAGTTGACCTCGCCAAGAAGGCTAATCCTCGCTTTGTGAATCGAAGAACACAAGCAAGAACAAGGAAGAACACAATGGAATTGCAGATGTATTGTTTTAGCACTTTCGAAAGTTGGGGTCTCACAAACCGATGAGCAGCGAAACTGTTCAAGACAGAATTAATCTAAGCAAAACCCAACCCTAATGGTGGGGGTGGCGGCTGGATATAGAGGACTGAGGCGTGTAAAACCCTGGGCGCGCCCTAATGGGCTCCAACACGATACAAAGCGAGCGGCCCAAAAGGCGGTGGCGCAGCACCGATAGATTCTAAATGCCCAGTTGTTTCGACGATTCCGTTGACTCAGAAGGAATTTTGACATGGGACTAGAGCCATTGGAAGGCCGTCTTCTCAGCTTTCCATACATATGTGGAACGTCCAAAACGGAGCCTGGATGCGATCTGGGCGTCTGTTTTAGTCTTGACCTGGTCCTGGACTCCGAATTGGATTCGAAGTCGGCTTGAGTTGGGCCTCCAACATGATTCGACCGCCCTCGCTGGACTTGTGCACCTCGTAGCCCTTCTCCAAGTACTTCCAGGTCCTCTCCATAGTTCCTAATCATAATTAAATCATTAGGTAGCAATCGATTCTCAAATGAACAAAAAGAAGTACTTAGGAACGAGCTCACTTGTAAATTCAATTGTCGGGCGCGAGCTCTAGTGATTGGTCCTTGACTGTGAAGTGGAGGATTGTTGTGTGTATCCGAGGAAGTGATGTCCTCATCATCCTCCCCCTCTTGAAGTGGAGTTGTCCTCAACTCAGCCTCATCTTCTTCTCCCAAGTATGGCTTCAAATCTGAAATGTTAAAGGTGGGACTAACCCCAAACTCGGAAGGCAACTCAAGTTTATATGCATTATCATTTATCTTCTCAACTATCTTAAAAGGACCAGCAGCTCTAGGCATCAATTTTGACTTTCTTAACTCAGGAAATCTATCCTTTCTCAAGTGCAACCAAACAAAATCACCCGGTTCAAGTTTAACTTCCTTTCTACCTTTACTACCAGTAATCCTATATTTTTCATTCATCTTTTCAATGTTTGCCTTAGTAGTCTCATGCATTTTGACAATAAAATCAGCACGCTCCTTAGCATCATTATGAACTCTCTCACTAGTGGGCAAAGGTAAAATATCAAGAGGGCACAGGATTGAATCCATATACTACGAAAAGGACTTACCTTGGTGGTGGAGTGTTCCGCTCGATTATATCACGAACTCAACATGCGGCAAACACTCTTCCCTGACTTCAAATTATTCGTCAAAACAGCTCTCAGCATGGTAGACAATGTACGGTTCACCACCTCGGTTTGGCCATCAGTTTGTGGGTGACATGTTGTAGAGAACAATAACTTTGTACCCAACTTGTTCCATAGAGTACGCCAAAAGTGACTCAAGAACTTGGCATCACGATCTGAAACAATAGTAGAAGGCATACCATGCAAGCGAACTATCTCTTTGAAAAAGATGTCGACAATATGAATGGCATCATCGGTTTTATGACATGGTATAAAATGAGCCATCTTAGAAAAATGATCCACAACAACAAAATGCTATCCCTCCCCTCTTAGTCTGGGCAATCCTAAAACAAAGTCCATAGAAATATCGCTTACGGAATAGAAGGAGCAGGAAGAGGCATATACAAACCATGTGGATTCAAGCGAGACTTAGCTTTTTGACATGTAGTGCAATGAGCCACAAACCGCTCAACATCTCGCCTCATTTTTGGCCAAAAGAAGTGTGTGGCGAACGTCCTCCGTCTTCTTAGCACCAAAATGTCCCATCAAACCGCCTCCATCGCCTCCTGCAACAACAAAAGACGAACGGATGCAAGCTGGAATGCATAGGCGGTTAGCTCTAAACAAGAACCCATCATTGATCATGAATTTATTCCATGCTTGTCCCTCTTTACAATGCAACAACACATCCTTAAAATCAGCATCTAAAGCATATTGTCCTTTAATGGTTTGAAGACCAAAATGTGACAATCAAGTTGAGACAACATGGTATAGCGTCGAGACAAAGCATCAGCAATCACATTATCCTTCCCTTTCTTGTGTTTAATGACATAAGGAAAAGATTCAATAAATTCAACCCACTTAGCATGTCTACGATTCAAATTGGTTTGACTACGAATATGCTTAAGTGATTCATGATCAGAATGAATGACAAATTCTTTAGGCCATAAATAGTGTTGCCACATCTCTAAAGAACGAACAAGAGCATACAATTCTTTATCATCGTGGAATAATTAAGAGCGGGACCATTCAATTTTTCACTAAAGTAGGCAACAGGTTTGCCTTCTTGCATCAAAACACCACCAATACCAATTCCGCTAGCATCACATTCCAGCTCAAAAGTCTTACCAAAATCCAGAAGTTGGAGCAATGGTGAGTGTGTAAGCTTGTCCTTCAAAAGATTAAAGGACTCCTCTTGTGATGGCCCCAATGAAACATGACTCCTTCTTTGTCAACTCAATCAGCGGTGTCGCAATGGTGCTGAATTCCTTGACAAAGCGGCGATAAAACCCTGCAAGGCCAAGAAAACTCTGCACTTGGGAGACCGTGGTGGGCGTGGGCCAACTCCATATCGCCTCCACCTTGGCTCTATCAACCTCAATTCCTGTGGAGTCACAACATAGCCAAGAAAGAGACTCGATCCGTGCAAAAGGTGCACTTCTCAAGGTTACCAAACAAGCGTGCATCTCTCAAGGCATTAAAAACAGCACGTAAGTGATTCAAATGTTCATCCATGGACTTGCTATAAATCAAGATATCATCAAAGTAAGCGACCACAAATTTGCCAATGAAAGGGCGTAAAACCTCGTTCATTAATCTCATGAAAGTGCTAGGTGCATTAGTTAAACCAAAAGGCATGACTAACCACTCATACAAGCGAACTTAGTTTTAAAAGCAGTTTTCCATTCATCGCCAAGTTTCATTCTTATTTGGTGGTATCCACTCATAAGTCAATCTTTGTGAAAATTATAGCACCACACAACTCATCAAGCATGTCGTCTAGCACGGGAATAGGATAGCGATACCTTATAATAATGTTGTTAATGGCTCTACAATCTACACACATACGCCAAGAACCATCTTTTTGGGTACCAAAAGAACAGAACAAACACAAGGACTAAGGCTCTCACGTCGTACCCACGGTCCAAAAGTTCTTGGACTTGTCGCTGAATCTCCTTAGTCTCTTGGGATTGGTCCTATCGCCGCACGGTTTGGCAAACTCGCTCGAGGATCAAGTCAATCTGGTGCTCAATCCCTCGAATGGGTGGAAGTCTGGAGGTATCTCATCGGAAAACATCTCTAAAATCCTGCAAAAGGTTAGTAGCGAGGAGCAGCAAAGTGCAAGGCATATTATCAAGAGAAAATAAAGCATATTTGCACACAAAAGCATAGCATGTATCATTAATATCATCAATTTCAGCAAGGTCTGATTTTGTGGCAAGCATAATGAATGTTTTTCAGATTTATCATGTTAGTTGGATCATTAGCGGCAGACTCGCTCCCTATCGGCCTCTATAATCTCGGTGGGGTCAAAGGCGGTAAAGTAACTTTCTTTCCCTTATGCATAAAAGTGTATTTGTTACTACTACCATGGTGTAAAGCATCATTATCAAATTCCCAAGGTCGACCCAATAAAAGAGAGCATGCATGCTTGCATGGGAACCACATCACAATCAACATGATCAGCATAACCACCAATGGAAAAATAGACTCGGCATGTTTGTGTTACCTTAGCTTTTCGAGTCATTTAACCACTTGAATATGGTATGGATGTGGATGCGATCGCGTGGTCAAGCCAAGCTTCTTGACCAAATCGAGAACTCACCAAGTTGTTGCGGCTTCCTCCATCAATGATGACACGTCTTGCCGGTTCTTGATTACAAAGAAAGTCTGAAACAAATTTTGGCGTTGAAGCTTATCGGGTTGTTGTACCTGTGTGCTGAGGACTCGCTGCACAATGATGCTCCGTAGCGTCGCTGTGGACGCCCCACCAAGGAACAGGTCATCATGACCACCGCCATTGTCGTCCGAGGAAGCAGCAACGTCATCATCCTCCTCGAGATCCGTAGTGCTGATGTAGCCTCCATCTTCTGTGGCGATGTATGCCCGTTGGCTAGGGCAATTCCTCTGCACATGACCAAGTCCATGGCAGCAGTGGCACTGAATGTTGGAGGAGCGGCCCGTGGAAGCCACGGAAGAAGAACTCTTGGCTGGAGCCTGTAAAGAATTTTTTGTAGAATCTGCAGGGCGTGTCGTGGAAGGTGGCTTCGGTGGCGCTGCAGCAATCTTGTTCACTGGTGGTGGAGGAGAACGAAAACTCGAAGAAGACTTGGGCAGTCCCGTCGATGTAGTCATTCGCGGCGTGTAGGAGGGTCGTCCGGTGCTTGCCGTCGCTGATTCCTTGCGTCCCTGCAATTCTTTTTCTGCAAGCATAGCAAGCTGGAACAACTGGTTGACAGTAGTAAAATCTTTATAATCAACAATGTCCTGAATTTCACGCCGTAACCCCCCGTAGAAATGACAAATCTTATCCTCTGTTTCCTCAACAACCCCACAACGCACCATACCCTTTTGAAGCTCAGCATAATAGTCCTGAACAGAACTATCACCTTGTTCTAAGCGCTGTAATTTTTTTCTCAAATCACGTTTATATGAGGGAGGAACAAAACGATTACGCATAGCTTCTTTTAACCACTCCCATGTGTCAGGTTGTAAGCGCATGGTACCCAGTTCATTCCACCAGATAATAGCAAAGTCCTTAAACTCACTAGTAGCTTGTCTAACTCTATGTTGTTCAGGAACCAAGTGAGAATTAAACTTCTGCTCTACCGTCATCTCCCAATCAAGATATATTGCAACATCATAAAGGCCAGAAAAAGATGGGATGGTAAACTTGACTTTAGCAAAAGGGTCATCGTTACCATGATGGTTCTGGTTATTACCTCCCATACCATATACATTTTTCTTTGAAGACGCCGGCGTAGTCTGCATCTTGTGTCTCCGTGATCAATGTTGCCAACCGCATCAAGCACTGTGTCATCATCATGATGATGGCCGTCATTGATAGGTGGCAGGCATGCCTCCAATGCGTCCATCTGACCAGTGAGGTCAGCCATCCGCCGCTCCACCCACTCAATGCCTTCTGTGGTGTTCAACTGGGCAATGGCGGCGACGATGGTGTCCATTCGGCGAGATCGATGAATGAAGCATTTTGTTTGTCGGCGCTGACTTGTAGCCGGCGCGACTAACACACTCGTTGAAATCGACCGGTGTCCGGCCCCTTCGCCCCTGCCATGGTTAGTGGAAACACAGGAAAACAAAATGATTATCCTATCAAATACAAAGGAGGACGGTGGGAACCCGCAAAGGAAGTGGCTTACCAAGCTCTTACAAGTGTTCTTACCATCGCATAAGCGATGGGTGGTACAACCGGTGGCTGGTTCGTGATACCGAGCGTGGTCTTTGCGATTGCAAGGGTCAAAAGTGTGCTATCCGGAAGTAGGTATATGGAGCTTGCAAGGCCAAATATGTTAGTGGAACACAAATCAATAATGAGATAGTAATCTTTGAGTAAATGTCCAAAACACTGGTCCTAGTTGCTGGTCTAAATGTGTCCTATAGCAGGTATGATATGATGAACAAGGAGTAAAGATCAGAATAGTAAAGCAAAGACAGCAACAAAGATGGCGAGCAAAGACAAACAACAAGGATGGCTGTAAAGACGGCACAAATCAATATCATCACCTAAAAGCGTGCTCTCTGTTCTTTTTTTTTTAGGCACGGAGTGCTCTCAGGTGCCTTTGCTCTCAAGCAAAACCAGGTGCCGAATTTTTTTTCTTTTTGGTTTCTTTTTTTTCTGTTATTTTTTTCACAAAGCGGAGCACAGAAATAGGAACCACACAAAGTTTCACCTCAATCTGATGTAAGGTGTGGCCTACAGAAAATGATGAATGTGCTGTAAATTCGGTGATGAAAGTTCAGAGCTCGAGTACTGCACTTTCCAGGCCGAATTTGGGCAAAATAAATTCGCCAAACCCAACTAAGTGGGGGAGTTTCGGATGCAAAATTTAATTTCACCCAATTTCAAAAAAAATTAAATCGATTTGAGTCCAGTATCACGAAAGTTCTGACCGTTTGAAGGAGGGCCTCAGAGTTATGGTTCTTTGTGGAGGCGAAACGAAATCGGGTGGAAGAAATTGGTGGAAATTGGGGGCGGAAGCTCGGGAAGAGGTGGGGGATGGTGCTGGGTGATCACGAGACTCAATGGGGAAAGGTGCTGGGTGATCACGAGACGCGATGGATGACTCAAAAACAGAGGGTGGGAGAAACAAAAGTTGACGGCTAGGGTTTGTATGAGAGGTAGCGGAAGCAAGACAACCCGAAATAAAACACGATCTAAACCAGCAACACAACTCGACTAAGGACACAAACTCAACACTACGGACTCTGAAATCAAATTGTGCAAAAGGTTAAACGAGATCTGGGACAGGGAACAACCTATGACTACAATTTTTTTGTAGGGCTTTTTCTTGGACTCTAGGATGAAACCGAAAACAACAAGGGTAGGGTGGCTTCGAACTGAAGGAACACTGAAGCTCGATTACCACTTGATGGGAGCAGGATCGATCTTTCAACAGGTTACGGATATGTTCGATTTAGTGGAGGCGCGACACAAATCGATTAAACTTCGAACAACACGTTCCGAACCCCGCAATCGCAGCACCACGTCTCCTCAGGTTATCAACCGTGCGCAGCCCGATTGACCTCGCCAAGAAGGCTAATCCTCGCCTGCGAATCGAAGAACACAAGCAAGAACAAGGAAGAACACAACGGAATTGCAAATGTATTGTTTTAGCACTCGAAAGTTGGGGTCTCACAAACCGATGAATGGCGAAACTGTTCAAGACAGAATTAATCTAAGCAAAACCCAACCCTAATGGTGGGGGTAGTGGCTGGATATAGAGGACTGAGGGGCATGCAAAACCCCTGGACGCGCCCTAATGGGCTCCAACACGATACAAAGCCGAACGGCCCAAAAGACGGTGGCACAGCACCCTGACAGATTCTGAATGCCCAATTGTTTCGATGATTCCCGTTGACTCAGAAGGAATTTTGACATGGGACCAGAGCCATTGGAAAGGTCGTCTTCTCAGCTTTCCATACATATGTGGAACGTCCAAAACGGAGCCCGGATGCGATCTGGGCGTCTGTTTTAGTACGGCCTGGTCCTGGACTCCGAATTGGATTCGAAGTCGGCTTGAGTTGGGCCTCTAACATGATTCGACCACCCTCGCTGGACTTGTGCACCTCGTAGCCCTTCTCCAAGTACTTCCAGGTCCTCTCCATGGTTCCTAATCATAATTAAATCATTCGGTAGCAATCGATTCTCAAATGAACAAAAAGAAGTACTTAGGAACGAGCTCACCTGTAAATTCAATTGTCGGGCGCGAGCTCTAGTGATTGGTCCTTGACTGTGAAGTGGAGGATTGTTGTGTGTATCCGAAGAAGTGATGTGCTCATCACAGCCTAACCTACTACCTGAGCGATCAATGTTGAGAATTCATAACTTACTAAGTTAGGCCCGTCCCGTACCAGGCATGTGGTCATACAGTAAGGCTCAGTTCAATGGCGCACAAAGTAAGTCCTAAATTGACGAAGGCAAGACTTCCAATTTCTATCTAAGGTCACACAATTTATCATTCCCAATCACACAGTTCCACCAGTTCACACAGTATCCACCACTTGCCTCAGTCTAAATCCTTTACCACCCAGTTGGTTAAGTGCAACACATGCTATCAACGAGTAATAGCACACAGTACACACAATTTTATGACATAGTTCCATAATCACTTAATCAAATTCATATTTGCATCTTACATGAGATGATGACTCGTAGCATGGCTCAGCAATCTAATTGTAACTAACCAACCCACGTTGGTGCTACAATAATACCAACTAAATAACTTTTGAAAATTGGGTTCAATATGATCAAAAGTATAACTTGACTTGGAATAGATCTAGGTATTGATCTTGCTCTTGAGGTGCTCCTTCTTCTTCAAAGCTTCCCGAAGTATCAACGTCTACTCGCAAATGAAGCAAATAAACAAAACAAATAAATAACAGAGGCAAAACAAACTCCAAAAAGTTAAATAAAAATCTCAGATAAATAGATCTCAAATTTAGAAATTTGAATGGGCTCAATTGGAGTTCGGATGCAAAAGATATAGGCTTTGGAAGTTTGAATGTAAAGGAAAATACCCTAAATCTGAATTATTGGAATTTCCAAATTATTCTTTAATATAAAAATTGGATTATTGCGCAATGCTGACGTCATCAAAGGAATTACGGAAATAAAAGAAATAAAAAAGAAAATCTGACATGTGGGACCCACTCGTCAGCGACTCGGCTCACGGTGAACCAAGTTCACCGAGCCTTTGAACCTAGGCGCAGTTGGACTGCCACGCACGCGCTGATGAAGTAGCCACATGGGCGACACGTGCGCCTGAGATGATGACATGGTCACGAGATGGACCTGAGACGTGGGCCGGACACCTCGGCTCGGCAGTACCAAAGAGCTCCTCACCTTGGTGAGTGGTACCAGCAGGTAGACCCGGTTATTACAAAATCGATGGAGTGCTCACTAGTGGTCGGGGTGGACGGTGGTAGCTGGTGGCGAGCTCGAAGCGGCGAAGAATGTTCAGCTATTGTCAAGAAGGTCTTCTGGTGACGCTCCGGTGATGTGGACGAGCTCTAGACGTAGCGGCTGCGATGACGAACCCAGCGGTGCAGTCGATGATGACACAACGACAATGGAGGCGGCGCAATTCGAAGAACTCGAGTTTCGGCCGAAACCCTAATCCTTCCAATCGCGGCGGCGCTAGGGCTCTCGGGGTGGAATTGATCGAGGGTTTGGTGTGCGGGGGTAACAGTGAACCCGAGGGTGCCTTTTATAAGGCTGGGGCAGCACGGATTTGGAAACCCCCAAATGAGTCCGAGATGCATACGAAACAAACTCGGGATAGAAGACGATACGGAATCAAATTCGGTTTGATACGGTTGCGAAAGGATAAGGAAAGTGAAAGGACACGGTTTCCCGAGATAAGTTAGTTGGAGAATCCCCCTTTTATCGCACTGAGCTTCAAGCTTAAATAATGGCGAATGGGCGAACTCGCGCGAGGAAGAAAGCCGAAGGAGGACGACGACCTCGTGGGTCCACCGGTTAGAGAGATGGAGCACGGGCGAGGCGGTAGGAGTGAAAACGGATCGAATAGCTTCCGACCGATCTGGACGGAAACGGATTCGGATTGTCTCGGATCGGATTTTTCTCGGATAATTTTCGGATCGGAAACGAATTCGGATTTTTTTTTACGGAAATAGAAACGAATACGGTAGACATGCTATCCGGCCGATACGGATTATCTAGATAAGACGAGGTCCGGATATCCAGATTTTAGCCCAAAAGAGAAAAGGAGATTTTAATTGATTTCTGAATTTCAGAAAATGCAACAAATCAAATAGCCTTTTAGAAAATAGCAAATAGAGTTTAAAAAATTCTAGAAAAAATCACAGAAATTCCTTGAATTATTTTGAACATAATAAAAATAATTCCAACTTAAAGTTGGTTTTTATTTTTGTACATAAATTATTTTAAATTTCTAAAAATAGGAAAAACCTTTTTAAAATCCAAAAATTCAAGAAATTAATTAAAATTTCCTTTTCACTTCAAATCAATAAAATCCGAGAAAACTCAATAAATTTTATTTTGACATTAAAAACTAGGAAATTAAATAATTGACTTTGTTTTACTATTTTTTCTTTTTAACCAAGAAAACTCTTTGAAATCTCGAAAATGAAATAAAATAATAACTTTATTAATTTTATTTTTAGTAACATACTTTGGGATGTTACAGTCATTTGCATATAGATTAACCATCCAACCTGATCAATGTTAGTGTGAACTAAGTTTTATGTATGTGATGAACTAAGTGTGAATGCGTGATGACTTGTGACTTTGTGAGTTATGACTTATTTGCTAAATATAGTACACTAAATATTATGTTTGTGATGAACTAGTTAATGCAGCTTGCTAGTGCAATATTATGTGTGGTTACTTAAAATATGAACAATTCATGGATGCTTGCATCAAATAAACTAGTTATATGTTTTTGTTAATTTCTGGCATACAATTTAAGGGGTTTTCATGTTTTGAAAAATATCTACGACTGTATTCGTTTCGATTTGTATTCACTCCGTATTCGATATAATTCATATCCGTATTCGTATCCGGGGTATTCGTATTCCTATCCGCATCCAGGAAAAAATATGAAAACAAATATGGCAGAGCCATTATCCAATCCGTTTTCACCCCTACGAGGCGGGCTACTGCGCGAAAAGCAAAAGGCCGAGATGGGCTGCGTACGTTTGGGTCGTGAAGCAGGCCTCACACGTGAAAAAGGAATTTGGGCTGGAAGGATTCGACCCAATTGAATTTCCGAGATTTTAATTAGTTTTCTATTTTATAAAAATAGCAGAAATTCCAAATGGCAATACAAAATAACAAATGAACTTGGAAAAATTCTAGAAAAATCTAAAAAATATATCCAAGCACATAGAATCCAAATAAAATAGTTTTGAACATTGTTGATGTTGAATTTAATCATATTAAATTGTTTTGGTACTAAAAGTCCAATATTAAGCTTTTGAATTAAATTAAAATAAATCCAAATTGTGAATTTTCTCCCTACTAACTATTCAAAATATTTTTAAAGCTCAGAAAATTGGGATGTTACATGCAATCCACACGCAACTATTCTCAAGACGGCTACAAGGAGTATGCCGAATTGATTGACATCTTGTAAGTTATGGAAGCTTAAGATGATGTTCTAAGGAAGAACTACATCTCACAGCCACCTAGTTGCAATATTGGCCATGAAGCCAATGCTAGCAACAACAAGGTGAGGAAGCCTCTCACAAAGGAGAGGGGCAAGAAGGGTAAGGTCATTGGTCACACTTTATTGATGTTTTACAGTCTAAGAAAAAGGGCACAGGATAGCATGAGGCACACCTTGCCAATGCAGGCACAGAGGGTCCACAACTATTAGTTACACTCATGAATGTGGACAGCCCAGTAGCAGCCCCTATCACCCCTCCTTTGGACATCGCAGCGGCCGCAGCCATAGTTGCCCAAGAGGAGAAGATCGCCATGGAGCAGATTCAGGCAGAAGTTTCTACATACTTCGCTGATTCAATCTAGTCCACTCATTGCACTCAGATCCTTTTATAGTCACTTGCAATTTGTGATTGCGATGGAACTTTGAATAATGGTTGCAAGCTCTAGGAGAGCAAAGCACTAAATTCTTATTATGAGTCATGCAAGGCTTATTTTCCCGTATTTATAATAGCAAGTTATGTTATGATATTTGAAGTATTAGAACGCGTGTGGCGCCCTATGGAGGAAGTGTGCTTAGCGGATAGCGGCATAACGAATACCATCTTGAGAGAGATGAAATTCTTTCAGTCGATCAGCAAGAATGCTGGTAGTCTTACGACAATCATGAGCAGCGATACTTGTATAATAGGCTCAGGAAGGGCCACAATTATACTCCTGATGGGCACAACTTTGGTCATTAAAAAAGCCTTGTTGTACCCAGAATCGACTAAAACTCTCAATGATATTCGCGCTCACGGTTTTCACATAGAGACTGAAGAAGAGTATGGTAAGGAATACCTGCTCATTACAAAGCGTGAAGAAACTGGAAAAAGAGTATTAGAACGACTTCCTTCATATGAAACTGGGATATACTACATTAATATTAAGGCACCAGCAGCCTATACTGTCCTGAAACCGTATTTAGAAGCTCTGAACTTTTCTATCTCTGGCATGATAGATTCGGCCACTCAGGTCTTAGAATGATGACAAATATAATTAACAATTTACAGCGACATAATATCGATGTAAAGAATTTTCTGAATCAGGAAGATTTTGTGTGCCTCGCATGCGCCACCGGGAAATTAATTACTAGACCTTCTGCTCTGAAAGTGAATGATGAAGTCCTGCATTCCTGGACTGTATACAGTGAGACATTTCGGTCTTATACAGCCCCCTGTCAAGGCCATTTAGGTATTTTATGGTGCACATCGATGCTTCCTCGAAATGGTCACACGTATATTTATTGTCTACGAGAAACCATGCTTTTGCAAAGCTAATCTCGCAGATAACTAAAATTAAAAAATAATTTCCCAGATAATCATGTGAAGTCCAACATAATGGACAACGCCGGAGAATTTACTTCAATGGCATTTGATGATTATTGCATGAAAATAAAAATTAAAGTTGAGCATTCTGTACCTCATGTCCACACCTAGAATGGTCTGGCAGGTTTTACAAAATTGTAATTTATCAACTACATGTTGGGGACACGTGGTCCTGCACGCAGCAACTCTCATCAATTTTAGACCACCGGCATATAACATCCAATCACCTATACAACTAGCGCAAGGGTCAGCACAAAAAATTTCTCATCTTCTATAATACCCCGATTATCAAATAGAGAGGATATATTATTCAGGAGAGAAAGTATTCAATTTGGAGTGCAATCTATTTCAGAGAGGGATTTGTCCTAACAAAGAAAGTATCCAACAGATATTTCTAGACCAATTAAGGGGTTTTCCGCAGTTGTTCGCCAACCTAGGCCTAGGCTTTTGGGCTAGGAGGCCCATGAGGGGCCGGCCAAGGGGAAACCCTAGGGCCTTTACCCCCTTGCGCCCTTCCTCTCCCCTCCAAGCCGCCACCCCTCCTCCTCCCTTTCCCTTGGCCGCC
Organism: Phyllostachys edulis; assembly: GCA_036346405.1. Lineage (NCBI taxonomy): Eukaryota > Viridiplantae > Streptophyta > Magnoliopsida > Poales > Poaceae > Phyllostachys > Phyllostachys edulis. The sequence goes on from JAYEVD010000193.1 coordinate 76,694, forward strand.
CCAATCTCCCCAAGCCGCCGCGCCCCCTGCTGTCCCTCTTGGTGATTGGCGCCTTCCCCTGCTGTCCCTAAGCCGCCCTCCCTCCTGGTGCTTGGCGCCTCCCCCCTGCTGCCGGCTATTGGTGAAGGCAGGCGAGGATCTTTGCAGGGTTGCCAATCAAGAAGGAGAAGAAGGAGAAGGGGCTAGGAGAGGATCATCTTCGAGGCTTGATCATCATCTTCCCGTGGGTCTTCAAGGGTAACAAAGTTCTTTCGCCACTGTTTGATGAGGATTGGTTGCGAATTCGATTAATTGGGATGGATTGTTTTGCTACCGGTAGACATTCAATTCTGTCCAGTAGGTTGCGTGGCCTATTTCGGGTTCTTAGAGGCCGAATTTGAGTTGTCCATCTCCTAGGGATATTTATATAATGTTCTTAGCTTTCCGTGGTCACCAAGAACACATAATTTTGATGTACGTATCAAAAGTTATGATAGTTTCATTCCGACTGTCCAGAATTCTGACGTGATTGATCTGTCAAGTTGTCTCCTAAATTATGAATATGTTAATGGCAGATTTAGGGTTTCCACCCAACTAGGTTGTTTTATAATTTTTCATAACCTTTCCAAAATGTTAAAGAACGCCCTAATTGGAGTTGTAGATCAAAAGTTGTGATCTGTTCTTTACTTCTGTCCTTGTTGTTTAGACAGAATCTGTCTTATAAGTTCATCAGCCTGTTAGCATTTTATTTTGGCCAAACTGGGTTATCTCGCCAACTAGAATGTTGTAGATATGTTCGTTAAGTTTCTTTAGGAACTGGGCTCACCTCGTTCCGATTCCCAGATCAATAGTTATGGGTTATTCCGTGCTGCTGTCAAGATTCGTTTCTATGGTTGTGTTGCCTGTTTTCATAATAGGGTATATGACTATTTCTTGGGTGTTCGGGAGGGTGCTGTAGAACGTTACTGGTAGTGTCCTGTACCATATTGTTCTTATTTTGAGTACTTACTTGTGTAGGCGGAGAGGCTTCGGGTTTAGGGGCACCGTCATTGCCTACTAACGCGTCGCAACGCAAAGGGCAAGTACTTTGATATTCTTATGATTAGCGAATGTTGAATGCTTGATGTTTGTATTGTGCTTTTCTGTGATCCATGAGAATATTCAAAGTTTATGTTCCTTTCTTATGTGTTATTTCCATGTTTAGATATGATGTCTTTCATAATTCATATTTCAATACATGCATCCATTTTCATGTTCCTTCCACGGGAGTGGATTATAAAGACCCATCAATTCCAGTATGGGCAAGTAAGACCCACCATTCCAATGTGGGCAGATTTGGGCACCCGTATAAAACGTTCTTCATACGGGATTTGGATCCCCGTATTTTGTTAAATGCGGGTTTAGGTGAACACCGATGGGTGTGTCATTAGCTATACTGGTATAAGCATATGTGCAGTCCTTTTATTTCATTCAATCCATTCATTCCATTCATTCGTATATTCAGTCAGTGCTATGTTCATATTCTTTAAAGATGTGGTCTTGTTCATATTGTTGTATGTCCAATTATTCACTGTACTTGCTGAGTCTCGGACTTATTCTTGCTTTCTTTGTTTATTTTAGGTGATTGCTGATGATGGCTCTATTAGGAGGGAGTAGACACGCACTATTCGTTCACTTCACCATATTCCATTTCAATAATAGGACTTGGTTCTATCTTTCATTCGTTAATTGATGAACTGTAATAAATAAATTTAGATGTGGTTGATAACCTTCTCTATGTTATGGTTGGTTAAGTACTGCTTATGATCGTTGATCACCCCTTTGATATACTTGCTTGAATTCAGATTATATTCATGTCATGGTTCTATTAAATATTGATCTCTTTATGTCATTAAATGAGATATTATTCAAATTCTTCCGCATTATGGTTGTATGTTAGATTGTTTAGGTGACATCTTGGCTTTCGAATAGCCAGGATGTTACATCTTCGCATATTTGGTTGCAAGGTTTATGTACCTATACCACCACCGCAACGAACTGTAATAGACCCTCTTCGAAAGTCTAAGATATACGTTGGTTATGAGACAACATCCATAATCTGGTGTTTGGACCTTATGACTGGAGATTTGCATACCGCCTGCTTCGCTGATAGCATATTTGATGATGACAGTTTCCCGTCATTAGAGGGAGGAAATCAACCCCTTAATGAAAAATATTGGGAAATAACGTGGCAAGTGTGAAGTCTAGAAGACAATTGAAGTCCAGAAGATAATTAAAGTCCATGCACATGACTCGCGCACTAGTGAAGCAAATAGAGAAGTTCAGAAGACAATTAAAGTCCAAGAGGCAATTGAAGTCCAAAAGATAATTGAAGTCCGAAAGACAATTGAAGTCCAGAAAATAATTGATTTGCAAGCATTAGTGAATCAACTGCCTGACCACTTTAGTTATTTGAAAAGCGTGACCAAATCACATGTGCCTGCACGCAATGCACCAGAGAGGGTTAAAATATCGATGAAGGTATCCCTAATCCCATCCTAAGGCCTCAGAAAAGGACGATAACTCCGGCCCCTCGAATCCCAAGTAACCGGTGACGCCTGGCGAAAAAGGATAAGAAGGACTTGACACAACCGATCACTGAAATTCCCCAGAATCAGAAGGGGAGCCAGTTGAGACCTAGCATCAGTATGGAACGTTCAGGAAAGGCATACCGGATTTGAACATTCCCGTGAAGGGAGATGCCAGCATGGATGTGTGCGCACACATCAGAGCTGGCAAACTAAAGGGACTTGCCTCCGTAATTGAAAGCAACAGTGAGCAAGTAGAAGCATTAGAAGAATCACCCTATGAAGAAATAGCTATAAACTTTGTGACCACAAGAGAATCTATGATAAGACAACAGCCAACACTACTACAGAAAAGGTATTCACAGACAGTTCAAAAACGTCATCACAGACGGTTTCGTGAGCCGTCTGAGTTTATGGGTCAATGATGACATGAGGTCATCACAGACGGTTTTCAAACTGTCTGTGATGCATACTTTCATAGACGGTTATTAACTAAGAACCGTCTGTGATAGGAACCTATCACAGACGATTTGTGGCTGAAACCGTCTGTGATATATACTTATCACAGACGGTTTGTGGCTGAAATCGTCTATGATATATACTTATCATAGACGGTTTGTGGCTGAAATCATCTGTGATATATACTTATCATAGACGGTTTGTGGCTGAAACCGTCTGTGATGACTTTTCTCTATAAAGCCCCAAGTAGTGGCTGCTTGTGCCATTAAAACCAGCATCATATATTATATATATATATATATTGTTTGTAGTCTCTCAGCCACTTTGCGGGGATCGTCCACGCAGCATGAGAAGGATGAGACAGTAGCCACGGGCAACCTCATTGAACCCCTACAAGTTTAAGAAGTATGGATGCAAGGAGATCGTTAGGACATCCAATTACTTGAATGTTGTCGATAGGTAATTGGACGTCGCTATGTTCAGAAAGTGACGTGGATGCGCAGGTATATCGACTAGGAAGTGGCATCATGTATCAACAACTAACCATTCTTGAGCATGTAATCGTCTTTAAACCCAACAAGAACACCAAGCAACCATTCTCACATTTAAAAAGAATTCTTAACTTGTTGCTTGGTGTTCTTGTTGGGTTTAAAGACGATTACATGCTCAAGAATTGTTGGTTGCTGATAGATGATTCCACTTCCCAATCGGAGTACCTGTGCGTCCACATCACTTTCTAAACATAGTGACGTCTAATTACCTATCGACAACATCCAGGTAATTGGATGTCCTGACGCTCTCCTTGCATCTGTACTTCTTAAACCTACATGGGCTCAATGAGATTGCCTGTGGCTACTGTCTCATCCTTCTCATGCTGCGTGGACGACCCCCCAAAAGTGGCTGGAGACTACAAACAATATATATATATATATATATATATATATATATATATATATATATATATATATATATATATATATATATATATATATATATATATATATATATATATATATATGATGCTGGTTTTAATGGCACAAGCAGCTACTACTTGGAGACTTTATAGAGAAGAGATTATGAATGGAATAGTAGGACGTACCAGGGACGCAAGGTAGGAGAACTTGACCAGCATGAACGCAGTTACACTATTAATATGAACTAATTATCAATTCAATTTCAGCATAAGACTATTAACATCATTACATCACAGAGCAAGGGGATTAATATGAACTAATTATCAATTCAATTTCAACATAAGACTATTAACATCATTGAGTAGTTCAAACCCGGCCACCACACCAGTAGTAGCCCTCGGCATCCATTGCAGAGCACTAGCCATTTTCATCACAGAGCAAGGGGGGTAGAGACAGAGAGGGAGTAAGGTAGGGTGATACCTCAGTATAGCGCAACCACAGCGGCGACCCCACCACTAGCACAACCCTTATAATCACACAAATATCAGGACACAACTTAAGGCTCAAGCATAAAAATAAAATCCAACAAAAGACATTAAGCTAACAGATCTAGAGGAGAATAGAGGGAGGATAGGGAAAACAAAGCCTGGCCAGGGCCCGAGCGCAGGAGGCCGAGCAGGAGAACCAAGCCATGGCGACGCAGGCGACACGCGGGGCCAAGCCTAGTGGCTTGGTTGGTGGCATCACCGTAGTTGTGGCACGACCTTGAAACTACACAAGAAACTACTATCGTACGAGTGTCTTGTGCAGTGCAGAGTGGTGTCACAACCGGCGGCGACGGTGATGGGGTCGGGTGGCAACGGCGACGGGGTCGAGCAGCGGCGTCGAGGTGGGGAGGGGAACGGACGAGAGTAAATGCACTGGGGAGTGACGAGAGTTAGGGCGGGCGCAAACCCTAGCGGCCGGGCTCCCACTAATAAAGAGACTTATCATAGACGGTTCTATTATGGAACCGTCAGTGATAATTATCACAGACGGTTCTATTATGGAACCGTCAGTGATAATTATCACAGACGGTTCCATAATGGAACTATCCATGATATGTCCCATATCACCGACAGTTCCATAATAGAACCTTCCGTGATATGTCCCATATCACAGACGGTTCCATTATGGAATCGTCTGTGAAATGGTTTTTTCTCAAGTATATTTATCTTGTATATACACTTACATGACATGAAGAAATTACATGTTTATATGTCAATTTTGTCATTTAAATACTACTGAAAATTTGCTTTAACTACACACACACACACACACACACACACACACACACACACACACACACACACATATATATATATATATCACAGATCGGATATATATATATATATAATTAATTAATTTGTTCCACTAAACCGTCTCTGATATAAATAATATTAATTGTAACTTCACCTCCAAACTAGATTTTTTTTCCCACAAAACTGTCTTTGATATACATAGTAATAATTAATATTAATTGTAACTTCACCTCCAAACTTTTTTTTTCATTTTGGAATTTTCATATAGCCAAACAATGGCGATTACCGCTACAAAAGATTAAAAAAGTAGAAACCTATAAACAAACAAAGTTTTTCTAGTGGCGGAGGTAGGCTGCTATCTCCGTCTTCAATACTTCGTAGGCGGCGGCGTTGGGGACGGACGTCGGTTCATGATCGAACGAAGTCTGAAATGCGTCCACCCGTTGACGCGCTCGTTCGAGTGTCTCCCGAAGACCCTCGGACTATTGAACCAAGAAGAATGGAGCCCATAGGCTCTCTTCCCTTGCTTGAGGGGTCGCGGCCTAGTCGACTCAGTCGCCTGCCTCCTCGATTACGCAATCCAAGTGACGGCAAGCCTCCTGGAGACGTGCAACGTCGTTTTGGAGGACCACATCGATGACGCGATAAACTCGCCGAAAGTGGGAGACCACCCGGAAGACACGGTGGAGGAGGATGTCAAGACGACGGAAGGTGGCCGTCACCTGCTCCGGCAAATTCTCGGACAAAGGAGTGAAGACACTGTTGAAACAGTGTTCTTCTATAGCATGGTTCAACGTACAGCAAGAAAGGTGCTCGTACAGTGCGGCCAAGTAGGCCATCAATGCCAGCGATAAGGAAACAGAAGAGGCAGCCATTTCTATTTTTTTGTATAAGTGGGGATGATCATCTTCGATGGTGGATGATCCTTTTTATACAAACAAGGAATAAATTTGGAGCGTGAGACGAAGAGAAGCATCGGGGAGCCGAAGCGGCATTGATGTGACGAAGAGACGCATCGGGGAGCCGAAGCGGCATTGATGTTTCACGATTTAAGCGGCGAAGAGACGACGGCGATTTAAGAAACTCATCGGCCTTCAACTGCATGGGAGCTGTAGCGATATTATCACAGACGGTTATAACAAAAAACCGTCTGTGATATGTAGTAATATCACAGATGGTTATTGTTAAGAACTGTCTGTGATATTTTACAGACGGATCTTTGTGATATGTAGAATTATCACAGACGGTTATTAACAATAACCGTCTATGATAATTCACAGCCGGTTTTAGCTATGAACCGTCTGTGATATTACCTCTTCACAGACAGTTTTTAGTGCAGCCAGTAACATAGACGGTCTCTAAACCAAAACCGTCTGTGATTGCATGTAATACAGATGGTTTTAGTCAACTGTCTGTGATGAGGCGTCCAATATTAGCCTTTTTGTAGTAGTGCAATGTTGACATTTACTTTGCAAAGAAAATTGCTACAATCATCGATCTTGATCCAGAACCTGCATCACTTGCTGAATATAAGAAAATATCATATTGGAAGAATGCAATAGAAACAGAATTATTATCTGTGAATAAAAGAAAGGTGTTTGAGCCTGTAAGCCACACGCCTCCCCATGTACACCCCGTAGGGCATAAATGGGTATTTGTTCGAAAGAGAATTGAAAGTAATGACATTGTAAGCAAAGCTTGTTGCACAAGGTTTCACTCAACATCCAGGAGTTGATTATGAAGAAACCTATTCCCCGGTCATGAGCGAAATTACCTTTAGATATTTAATCTCAATGGCAGTAAACTTGAATTTATAAATGAAATTGATGGATGTGGTAACTGCATACCTTTATGAAAATTTGGATTCGGACATTTATATGAAGATACCTAAATGCATTCCTGTCCCGAATCAAGACAGAGCAAATAGAAATCTATACAGTGTGAAACTCATAAAATCACTATACGGACTTAAGCAATCAAGCAGGATGTGGTATAATCGCTTGAAGCGACTTTCTATGCAAGAAAGGCTACACGAACAATAAAAATTGTCCCTGTGTATTTATATGACAATCCTAGGATGTATTTTGTATAATCTCAGATAATGAAGATGATCTGAATATCACCGGAACCCTACAAAGTATTAAGAAAGCAAGCTCTTATCTGGAGTCGGAGTTCGAAATGAAAGATTTGGGTAAAACCAAATATTGCCTAGGCTTACATCTTGAGCATGACCCTGAAGGGATATTAGTGCATCAGTCAGCCTACACTCAAAATGTGTTAGAAAGGCTCGGCTTTGAAAAGTCATACTCTTCGAAAGTGCCAATGGTCAAGAGATCTTTACAGCAAGACAAGGATCCATACAGACCTAGAGAAGGGGGGGAGGAAGTCTTGGGACTGGGATTCCCATACTTAAGTGCAATAGGAGCACTCATGTATTTAGCAAATTGTACTAGACTGAACATTGCATTTGCCGTGAACCTATTAGTAAGGAATAGTGCAGAACCTACCAAAAGGCATTGGTAGGGAATAAAGGACATCTTCTGATACCTCCAACGAAGCACAGACATTGGTCTATTCTACAGAAAGAACCAAGACCTATCTATGAATAGCTATGCAGATGTCGGGTACCTGTCGGACCCGTATACAGCCAAGTCACAAACAGACTATGTATTCCTATGTGGTGGAACTGCAATTTCATGGAAATCGTCTAAGCAAAGTCTTGCATCGACTTCAACAAACCACACGAAAATCATAGCACTGTACGAGGCTCACGAGAATGTATTTGGCTTTAACGGATAATTCACCACATTCAGCAGTCGTGTGTATTGAATACCACACAAACCCCCACTATTACCTATGAAGATAATGTAGCGCTTGTGTTGCACAAGTGCAAATGTTCTATGTGAAGAGTCAACTCACAAAGCATATCAACCCCAAGTTCTTCTATGCTCATGAATTGCAAAAGATGGACGAAATTAAAGTACTGCATACCAAGTCATGTGAAAATCTTGCAGATTTATTCACTAAATGACTTCCAGCATCTAGCTTTGAGAGGTAAATACATGGAATTGGAATGATGAGACTTAGAGAAGTGCATAATTTAGTAGGAGAATCTTCACGAACTCATTAGTGAAACTTCATCACGAAGATTGGGTACCCAAAGAATAAATCCTAGAGATTAAATGAAATTGGGTGGATTGTACTCTTTTTCCCTTGATGAATTTTCCTGAAGTTTCTCTACTAAGGTTTTTAATGGGGCAAATCGTGCAGCACAACAGAACGTGTATTATGTACTCTTTCTCCAAAAAAATTTCAACTGGGTTTTTATGGTGTTTTGATGAGACATGAACATGACGGATAAGTACCCAAGAAGGAGTGTTAGGAAACCCTAGACCCAAACCTTGTAGGTCTGGCTTATGATGGGTTCATCATCCACCCTAAAGACTATATAAAGCAGGGGATCCCTAACTATTGTATTACCGTCTGTAGAATAGCAATAAAGAGAAATAAGAAGTCCCTTCATATCTCTATGTTCAATCTACTATTCTATATTTTTTTGTTTTTGTATTGTTCTAAACGATTTAATGCTTATCTACGAGGTGATTGTTCGAACTGTACTCATCCGCGATAGTTTCTCGACACAGAGAGCTTGTCCCCAATCACCATAATCTCCGACCTGGGGAAACCGTTATGCAGAATAAACAACCGACGCGGTACCGGACGAACAGTGAGGCTCCACACGCTGCACACTGCACTCGTACGTGCACGTGAACGCACAACTCATCCCTAATCCCTGTGTGTAATGTCCGTGTGCAGTCGTACGTGCACGTGAACGCACAACTCATCCCCAATCCCTGTGTGTAATGTCCTGTGTTTCTGACCTAACTGTTTGGATGGGCTCAAATGGCTCAAACGGAAACCAATCATTAACCAATAATGGCAGTTGCGTGCCGGAGAACGTCCAGGGAGACAACTCGGCTAGGCGGAGCTCGAAAGGGTCATCACAACCGCTGGGATCAAGTTCAGAGGTAGATCACCTTGGGTGTGTTTCAGAAATAAATTACTGAAATATTGAGGGTTGTGCTTCTGGTGCTAATGTATCCCTGTAAGCGATAATGCGAACTCGTGGATGCAGCTGTTGGATCTATTATGCCATGATCCAACGGATCGTATTCCTTCATAATTTGAAGGGAAAAATCATTTCAGGATGTCGAATTCTACTGTATTTTCAAGAGTTGTCGCCTGAATACATTCTCTTACGAAGGGTCTAGGTAAGTTTAAATCATCCTAGGATTAGAACTCTTAAAATGGTTTTTTTTAGTGAGTACATGGAGGATGTACAACCCACCCGTGCCACACATGCACACGCTCGTGCGTGTCAACTACACACGCTATAAATTTTGCCGAGGCTCTAGGGCTTCATGGAGCGTGGAAATATGTTTTTTTTTACTGAACGCATACACGTATGTACTTTGATTAAATAAGCCACCTCATGTCAAACGTAGGTGGGTGGAAACTAAAACCCTCATTTCCATGAGTTAGCCACTGGTCCGTCCCTAACAATAGTTCTATTGAAATGCTACTACAATGGTAGATAACTATATATATTTACAATTCTTAGTGAAGTATTAACAGTATTTCAGCATTTTGCACTGCATACTGCAATGTTTTTTTTACGTCATCTACACACAAAAAAACATGTCTTACTGAAGATCAATGTTAATATAACTCTACAGAGAACCCAGTGTTCGCTCCTATATGCTTAAGCCGTTATGCAGAAATAAAGGACGAACTTGAGGCAAGTATTCAGTCGAACTCCTCTGGTAGGTTTATTTCGCACAAAGACAAGCTGCTTCAATGCCGTCAAGGGTGTCACGTCTGGTCAGACATGGCACCCTTCTTGCCCAGAAAAATTAAATTCCTCTTCAGTTAACTTCTTCGAGAACCGAAGAGGAATAGAAGTTGGAAAATACCCATGGCTACGAGCGAACGGACCATAATAATGATGGACCAGGCGTAGTGGTATGGCCCAAGTAAACGAAGCGACCTCTGCTGCTTTGCCCAAGCCGCAAGGAACAACGAAGCCCAGCGCAGTGTCAGCGTAGCTTCTCTTGTTCGGTTGCGGTCAGCATAGCACCCGGCCACACCAAAGGTATGCGTGGGTTCCTAAACCTCATTAGCCTTTACTCTTTAGTGATTAGTAACTGCAGTTTGCAATTTGGATTAGGGATCGGGTTAATTTTAGTTAGATTGCGATTGTGTTAGGGAGCTAATGCACATTAGCAGTGATGTTCAGTTTAATCTGGTATGTCGATCTTGTGTGCGTTAATCGCCATAAGAAGTTGTCTAAAAGAATCACCTAGCTAATGCACATTAGCAGTGATGTTCAGTTTAATCTGACCGCAAGGACGGCGTCTGCATGTACTTTGAAGATAATACTGGGGTGATTATGAATCCTGTTTCTTCTCTTGCCGCTGTGCTAAGGTTCTGGAGCCCAGTGACAGCTTCGGACGGCGAGCGGTCATTGGTTTGGCCGGGAGGCTCGTCGGCATTGAGGTCGGCAAGATCCATGGTGCGGCATCTCTGCTGTTTCCGGATCTGTGCATGATGGCGCTGGATCTGGACGGTGGGAGGCTGGCCTGGGTGGGATCTAGTGGCGATGCGGTGTGTGGCCCACAGTGACCATCGGCCTCCCTTCCGAGGAGGTTGTGTGTGACCGTGACTTCGCGGATGTACTAGGTTGTGGTTTGTGGCTGCTTTGGATAGTAGTGGCGATCTAGCCTTTACTGGTTGGATCTGGCGACGAGGAAGTATTGTGGTATTGTCTTGGAGCACCAAAACCTGCTCTCCTGGGTGAAAACCCTTGATCTAACCTTCAGTAGTTGGATCCGGCGACGACGACACACTAAGCATTATCTGGCCTTCACTGGTTGGGTTAGACGACGAGCGTCGTGTCCTTCTTGAAGGCGTTATCTTGGAGCACCAGTATCTGCTCATCGGGGTAAATAATCTAGCCTTTAGTGGTTGGATCCGATGACGACGACGTACTGAGCATTGATCCGGCCTTTACTGGTTGGGTCAAACGACGAGTGTTGTGTTCTTCTTGAAGGCGTTGTCTTGGAGCACCCAGATTCGCCGCTGGGGTGAAAACCCTTGATCCGCCTTCGGTTTGATCCGCGACGATGACGCATCAACATTGATCCGCCTTCATTGGTTGGGTCGACGACGGGCGCCGTGGTCCTTCTTGAAGGCGCTTGGAGCACCCAGATTCGCCACGGGGTAAAACCCTTTATCTAGCCTTCAGTGGTTGGATTCGGCGACGACGACGTATTGAGTATTGATCTGGCCTTCACTGGTTGGGTCAAACGATGAGCGTCGTGTCCTTCTTGAAGGCGTTGCCATGGAGCACCATTGTCTGCTCACCGGGGGTGAAAACCCTAGATCTGATCTTCATTGGTTGGATCTAGCGATGTTTTCTGTGATCCCTCATTGGAGGCGTCGCTTTGGTGACTTAACCCTCAAGCACCCTGTTGCATAGCTACTGTTCTCATGTTGTTGCGCTGGTGGACGACATGGTGTTCACCGGCGATAAGGATGTGTTGGATGAAGGAGAAGCTAGCTGTCGCCGGCGACGGGTTGTTCCCGATGCTGGCCATAGCATGATAATTTGTTTGTCATTTAGTTCTTGGTCTACCTTTTGTAAGCCGATTTGTTCGTTTTTAATAATTGATGGCTGTGTGCATCCTATGATGCAGAGGCCGAGAGGCTTGACCTTCCATTATAAAAAAAAAAAGCTTATTATTTTGTAGGGAGACACACTACCAATATGAGATTTTTTTTTAGATAAAGGAATAATTTATTCCAGCCTCTGCACAGCAAGGTGCATATGGCTAGTCAGCATCAAAAGATGTGACCAAGAGTAACTTGTTACAACCAGCGTCTGAAAGCCTGACATATCAGGTCAGAAGGATAAAAAAACCAAGCCAAGTAAAAAAATTAGAGACAAATCCTATTGTTGAACGGCCACCTATGATTGGCAAAAATCTCCATAACGGTAGTTTCCAAACGTCGGCACATGTCCTGAATTAAAGGATGATCCTCTTCCCTCTGCAACAGCGACTAGAAGCGAAACCAATAAGTACCTCTGAAGATAACCTGCATAGTAGAAGAAACTCGTGCCTTGTTAAAAACCACATCATTACGGCTCAACCATATGGTCCAGCAAAGAGCGCTTCCCCCAACCAACAGAAGGTACATAGTTTTACGGTTAATCCACACAAGCCAATTTCTAAACATATGAGAAATACTTGAGGGTGGATTAATACCACTTGAACTATGTACCACACGCCAAATAAACTTAGCAAAATGACAATCCAAGAAAAGATGTTGTATTGTTTCATCCATACTACAAAAACAACATTTGGAGCTACCCTTCCATTGTCTCTTTGCTAGATTATCCTTGGTTAAGGTTACTCTGTTGTATAGAAACCATATCAAGATCTTAACTTTTAGAGGAATCTTAAGTTTCCATACATATCGATTAGTTGGAATTACCATACCATTAATCAACGCTATATACATCGAATGGACAGAAAAAATACCATGCTGATGTAGAGACCATCGAAAGGTATCTTGGCCAACTGTTAATTGAATGGAAGCTAAACTTTGAACCATCTCCTTCCACGCAACTAACTTATCACCAACTAACACTCTACAGAAGGAGATATGAAGAGGTACAAAACCTAAGACCTCCGCCACAGTAGCGTGCTTTCTATGGATGATATTATATAAAGATGGGAATAATTGACTCAGCTTAGATTGTCCAAACCAAACATCTTCCCAAAATCTGATTTGAGAATCATTATGCAAAGTAAAAGAGCCAAGTCTCAGAAAATCCTTCTTAACCTTCATAAGGCCTGCCCAGAACTAGAGTCACCTGGTTTATATTCCACTTGTGCAATTGTTTTGTTCCTTAAATACTTATTTCGAAGCAGTTGTTGCCAGACTCCGTCCTCATTAATTAGCCTGTATAACCACTTGCTAAGTAAGCACTTATTCTGCAATTCTAGATTCAGAATACCCATACCACCTTGACCTTCAGGAGTGCAGAGAATGCTCCACTTAGTAAGTTGATACTTTTTCTTATGCCCATCGCTTTGCCAAAAAAATCTAGATCGATAGTAATCCAATTTTTTAAGAATTCCTTTAGGCACTTCGAAAAAAGAGAGCATAAACATAGCTAAACTACTAAGGACAGACTTAATAAGAACCAGTCTACCCCCAAAAGAAAGAAGTTTGCCCTTCCAACAACTAAGTTTCCTTTGAAATCTCTCTTCAACTGCTTGCCAATCCTTATTAAATAACTTCTTGTGATGCATTGGAATACCAAGGTATTTAAAATGCTGATTACCCCTTTCACAGCCAAAAATATATGAATAAGATTGTGCCAAATCCTTTGCTTTACCATAACAAAATAATTCACTTTTATGGAAATTTATTTTCAGCCCAGACAATTGCTCAAACACACATAGCAAGAGCTTCATATTCTTGGTTTGTTCTAAATTATGATCCATAAAAAGAATTGTATCATCGGCATACTGTAAGATTGACAAACCATCATCAACTAAATGAGGGACAACTCCTTTAAATTGCCCATCATCTTTGGCCCTTTGGATAAGGATAGCCAGCATATCCACAACAATGTTAAACAAAATAGGGGACAGAGGGTCTCTCTGTCTAAGACCTTTCTTAGTCTGAAAAAAATGGCCGATGTCATCATTGACTTTAATACTACACTTCCTCTTGTTACTACCTGATCTATCCAAGCACACCACAACGAAGAAAAACCTTTCATCCTAAGTATCTGTTGTAAAAAGGACCATTTCACCTTATCATACGCCTTCTCAAAATCCAACTTTAAAATTACCCCATCTACCTTATTCCTATGCATCTCGTGAATTGATTCATGTAAAATAACTACCCCCTCCATAATATAGCGACCTGGCATAAAAGCAGTTTGAGTTGGTCTAATCACATTTTGAGCTACTAAAGATAATCTATTAGTGAGAACTTTAGTGAAGACCTTAAAACTCACATTTAACAAACAAATAGGCCTATACTGCTGAATTTGAGTGGCATCAGATTTTTTAGGTAGTAAAGTAATGATCCCAAAATTGAGACTGAAAAGAGGCAATCTCTTATTAAGGAAATCATTAAACAAACTCATTAAGTCCTTTTTAATGATTTCCCAGAAAGTCTGGAAGAACTCAGCTGGGAAACCATCAGGTCCAGATGACTTGTTTAATTCCATTTGAAAGATCGCCTCTTTCACCTCCTTTTCTGAGAAACATGCTGATAACAATTCATTTTCAGCATTAGAGACTTGAGGAATATCATCCCAACAAGACTCATCCATAGAAAAAAATTTCTCCTCCGAAGACCCAAAAAGACCTTTATAATATTTAGTGATATATCTTTTAAGATTGTCATTACCTTCAATCACCCCATCCTCTTGATCTAATTTAAAAATTCGTGTCTTACGATGTCTCCCATTAGCAACCAAATGAAAAAATTTAGTGTTATCATCACCCTGGAGCAGCTTAGTTGTTTTGCAATGTTGGAGCCATTTAGTCTCCTCTTCCCTAAGCAACTTGGACAGCCGATCTTTAAGAAGATGCCTTAACTCTAATTCATGAGATTGTAAAGGCTGAATCTCCGCTTTTTTGTCTAAGTCGTCTAACAAAGATAACAACTCTTTTTTCTTTTTCCTGAAAGTACCTAAATAATCTTTTGCCCAACCTCTTAGATACTACCTAAGCCTCCTGATCTTAGCCTGCCAAATTTCTAAAAGACGAGTCTCCACTAGTTTCATGTCTCCATACACTAGCCACTATGTCGTAAAAACCCTCAATTGTAAGCCAACTTAATTCAAATCTGAACAACGGTTGGTTTCTACAATGAGATCTTTCCCCTGTACTAAGTAACAACGGTGTATGATCTGAAATGTCTCTAGAAAGAGCTTGCACTAAAGACATTGGGAATTTTTGTTCCCACTCAGTACTCATCAAAATGCGATCAAGTTTTTCAAAAGTAGGAATAACATTAAAATTTGCCCAGGTGAATTGACGACCCATTAAATCTAACTCCCTTGTCGGTGTTTTAGAACCGAACTTACGTAAAGATAGTTTGATTCGGGGGGTCTCCTAGAAAGAAATCACGCAGAGAGATTGACACGGGGATTTTTATACAGGTTCAGGCCTCCTCCGAAGAGAATAATAACCATACTCCTGTGTGTGTTTGGTATTGAGTGTTTTCTGAATAATCAGGGGAAAAACTAAGACTATTACAGATGATAGTGCTTGTCTTCCTGATGGCCTGATCTCCTTGCCCTTTCCTTCTCTGATTGCCGCCTTTATATAGTACGTGAGGGAGTGGCAGTTTCTCCAGGTGAAGCGACGCCTCATCACATCCTATAACGGGCGCATGTTGGCAATAATCACCGGTGTATTAACTCCTTCACGTCACCTAACAGCTATATATCAGAGATAATGGAGCATTATGTGCTATTACTACGCAGAGTAATAGCGTATATTGACTATTTGAATTCCTTAATCAATTGGACCCACTTGTCTGTAGATTTAATTGATCATAAAGTGGTCATAGGTGACCTGGTCATAGGAGAACTTACGACCATGAGGTAGTCGTAGCAATACTTACGACTATGAGGGTGGTCGTAGAAGAACTTACGATCATGAGGTAGTCGTAGCAATACTTACAACTGTGGAGGTGGTCGTAGAAGAACTTACGACCACCTAGTAGGCTCCTCCCTTATGACATAAAGGGGTATACCCAGGGACCATATGACATCATATTTACCCATAATAAGAATTATAGATAAAAGATAAAATGAGGATTATTAGATCCTCGTCGTCTAGCCCCCCAGCTTCAAGTGAAAGCAACTTACTTGGTAAAAGAGTTATGGATGGTCTTACGGCCACGAGAAGGTCGTAAAAAAAGTGGTCGAAGGAAAAACTCTTTGACATTTGTGTACTACTTTGACCAGAAATATACTTGGTCAAGAAGGTTACTTACGACCATCAAATAGTCGTAGAACTTTCCTACGATCACGAGGTGGTTGTAGTATGGTGATCGGAAGAAAAACCTTTCCAATTAACATTTCTTTTCGTCAAAAAGATCTGACCAAGGAAGTAATTTCGCTTGAGGTGTAAAAACGAACCTGATTTTCTTGAACGGACAAGTTAGGGAATTGCAAACAACTCCCGTTAATCTGTCCGTTGGTGCGGTTCTTGAAGCGGTGGCAACCTTTGGAATGCCATGCCTTTAGCCCAAGGTACACGGTTATAAATACTTACCGGGGGTAAGACTTAAGTTCATACTCTTCCCCAAATCGATCCACTGTTCGTCGAGTTCTTGTCTTCTCCGCCACCAACAAAAATCTCCCTTTTCTGAGAGAAATGGCCGGGAGAGTCGCCGAGTGGGCCGAATCGGAGATGGATGCAATGAAGATTCAAGCTCTGGTTGACAACGGGAAGATTCCAGAGAAGATCCTCGTGGAGTGGTTCGCGGCGTACAAGGAGCATTGGCCGTCGGGGGAGAATGAACAAATCCCCGTCTTCCAGGCGTATTGTGAGTGTGGCATTCGATTGCCTGCTCACCCTTTTCTCACACTTATACTTGAACATTTTGGAGTGGAATTGGTAAACCTTGGTCCCAATTCCATCACAATACTGAGCATATTTGTATATCTATGTGAGGCGTACCTGGGAATTCTAGCAGACCTTGAGCTCTTTCAATACTTCTATGGAATGGCTCGACAAACTGGGATTGCTGGAAGTTGTGGTCTGAAGCTCCATGACGTGAAGTCAAAGGAATATATTCAGATGTTTACTAGGTCTTCGTGGCCGGGATGGAGGAAGAGGTGGTTTTACTAGAAAGTCACCTCAAGATGCCTTTACTTTTCGGGAAGGTTATGAAAAGAAACCTTCATGGGATTCGACTCTCAGATATCGTCAGATGTGCCCCTATATTCAAGCCATTAAGGATTTGAAAGAGGGGGGGTTGACTGGATGGCATGTGGTGAAGGATTTCATCACACGTCGAATTAGCCCCCTGAAGAAACGAGTACCTCCTATGTGGAGGTACACAGGGCCAAAAGACCCGACCAGGGACTACGAGGAGGGTAAATAGTTTTTCGACTTAACTCTCAATTTTCTTCAAAATTGTCTAATGAATATTTTTATCTGTTTTACACAGATCTTTAACAGGCAGAGATTGACACTCGAGTCAAACTCGTTTGTGAGAAGCCTCCGCCACCTGTAATGGCGGTTCCTCAAATCCTTGCGGTTTTATCCGCGAGGAAAAGGTGGAGCGCCTAAAGGTAATCAAGCATTGATTTTATCCTTAGGACTTTCATAGTCGTAGAAAAAACTTACGACTGAACATTGGTCGTAGAAAAACTTACGACTGGTCAGTGATTCTTCTTTTTCTGTTTTTCTGTACAGAAAATAGGCATGAAAAATCGCCAGGATGTTGAAGAGCCCGAACTAATAACCATCGGTTCTGGGATAACAACGAACAAGGACTCAGCTCCTCCGAGTAAAAAGCGTCGACTTTCAAGAGTCATCGACAAAGGAGGATCAAGCTCAAGTCCCCTCATTTCGACCAGGTCCTCGTCAAGGTCTGCAGCACGCATGGTTGCAGCAGAAACCGAAGTCGAAACAAGTGAAGTCGAGGAGGATAAAGAACCTCTTAGACGCAAAGCCCGTAAGGCCAAGGACACGACCACAGCAGCAGCCGAGACTGAAGCAGCTATAGCTCAGGAGGCCGAGGAGGTTGAAGAACCTCTTAGGCGTAAAGCCCACAAGGCCAAGGTACCTTTTTATTATGACAAGAAATCTTTCACAGTTTCTGCCACTTCTAGTTTTTTCAAGCAACTAGAAAAGGAGAACTGGAAGGAGTTTATGTCTTTTGTGAAGGACAACGCTGATCCAGTCGAGCCTATTATTAAGGATAGCGCTGCTCTTGGAGTGGTCGAGACTGATCTCAGCCCTCCAAAAAGTCAGGAGACCAGAGAGACGGTTCCTGTTCAAGATCTACGACCAGACGTGGTCGTAGAAAAGAAGTCGAAGAAATCTTCCGTCGGGAAGATAGCTTCTAAGTTTCTGATCAAATCCAGGATGCATAGGTATGTGAAACGAGCTAAAATGTAAGAACAACATTTACCTTTTGCTTTTCACAATTTGACTTGCTTTCCTTTTGTGGTGTTAGCCTGACTCCTTCAGCTCCCGAGGAGGTCTCTATCGAGAAGCCCATTGCCGCCTCTCCTACAGTTGGAGAGGTGTCAGCAGAACTGGTCGAAGAATCGTCCACAGCTCGGGTTGTGGAAGAAGTCGTGGCTCCTGAAGTGATTACCAGAACCACTGAGGTCATGGATACGACTAGTGAGGTAGCTGCTACAACTTCAGAAATGGTCGTGGAACCAACAGAGGCAGTCGCAGAAGCCTCTGCCCAAGGTTGTGATGTACTTGACCACCATGCGAGAAAGGAAGTCGTTGCAGACCTCCTTCCTGGTATCCAAAGAGAACTCGCAATTTCGTAATCAAGATGAGGAATACTTCAACTGCTCGATTTTTTTGGCCCCGCTTCCATAGTTGGGTCTTCACTTTTTAGGTCCCGTGACCGAGTCCTCACTCCCAAGGATATTCCCAATAGAGGGAATACTTTTGACAACGAGCGCTTTGAGAAGGTTTGGGATCAAGTCGAGAGAGTGGACAAGCTAAAGAATCCAGAGCTGGTTTACTCAATATTTGCTCGGTCAACCATGAATGTAAGTATTTGATGATACTTATACATGTGGCCTTCCCTTATTTCTTACTGTCTTTATTTTTACAGAAAGCTCTAGAATAAATTGCCGTTGTTGGCGAATATCACCGACAACTTTTAGAGCTACGACAGGAAAAAGAGGAACTCTGCAAACAGGCAGAGAGGTGGTAAGTCACTATTTTTCATAGTCGTTTTTGACTTGACTACTTATATAGTGATTATGGGGTTTGTCGTGGAAAAACTCACGACTAGGCTCAAGTGGTAAAAGGCCTACGACCAGTTGTTTTGTCGTAGGAGAACTTACGACTAGATCCATGGTCGTAGAAGAACTTACGACTGGATCAATGGTTGTAAAAGAACTTACGACCAATTTGATAATGTTCATGTCCACTTTTAAACTTTACAGGTTAAATAGTGACGAAAAGACTCTGGCCGACTCGCTCGATTATGAGAAAGAGGAGTCGAGAAAGCTATGTGAACAAGTAGAATTCCTCTTGAGGAAGGTTAGAAAAGCTAACTCTGCAACTGAAGGAATGCAGGAAAAGATAAACAGTAAGTGCTGGACTTAGGACTGCTTATATTGTTGATTTTTACCTAATTGTTGCTTCTTTTCAGAAAAAGAAGATGATACGAGACAGCTTCAGGATGAAGTTAAGGAAAAAACTGTGGTTATTCGCGAGCTTTTTCGTATATCCAAAGAGAAGGATCAAGAAATTGAGAGGCTGAGATCTCGCCGATCAGGTAAGCATTTCTTTCCCGCAGCCCATTACGAAGTTCCTTCCTTTTCGATTCTCGCTTTTTTAGAAATGGATCTTGAACTCGAAGACTCAAAATGAACTTAGGATAAGACTTTGATTTATAACGAGATCGTCTCGCATTGCTAAAGCAAACGCAGAGGAAGTCAAGTTATGGAAGGGCGCATGCTAAGACCGCTGCTTTCATAATGCGTAAATCGGAAGTTAGATTCTCAACTAGCAGGTAAGAAATTCTTTTACCTGTAATTATTTTATTCTCTCCTCTAGGAGTTTATTGACTTGACCAGCCTTATTCTTTTCAGAACAAGTGGTCGAAAACAAGCAACTCCGTGAGGCTTCGATTCGTACCCAACAGGACATGGAGGCGATGAAGATTAATCTTCAAGGCAATATCACGTTCCTGAACAATATACTTGGTGAGCTACGTATTGAGGGAAAATCTCCTCAAGATGATACGATAGCTGCTCACATAAGTACCATTGGGGAACAAGTCGGGACTTTGTAAGAACTGGTGACCACTCTGAAGGCCAATCAAGCTGAGTCCATTAAGGAGGTGGTTGAAAGTGCTATAAGTTATGCATTGGCAAAACTTAAAGCTCATGACCCCAACCTTAATGTGCAACCGATCGAAGTCGACTTCGACTGCCCCGAAGTAGAAGCAAGTCGTCTTATTGAAGAAATGCAACCACTCGGTAAAAAAGTTTCGGAGGAAATGCGACTGGGCTCTCCTTCTTTAGAGTGATTTGTAAAAAACCTGTGAAAAACAAGCTTTTGTTGATGTATTATATAATCCATCTTTTTTCCTGCAAATCATCTTGTCGAGTAGTTAGTAACTCAAAAGATAATTAACGAATGAAAGACTAAATGGAAGACTAAGAATTGAAGTCAAATTAATAACTTTGTCCTAGCCCCCGACTATTTGCTTAGTTTGTTGAGACAAACTAAGTAAATAGTATTAAAAAGGGTTTCTGAAAACAGAGAGGTTTGGGTAACTTGTAGTTCCCGGTCACGATCGCCATGCATCGGTCGAAAAAGTGGGAACGAATCAACACTAGGAAGTTCTTCCAAAGCAAGGTGACCACGCTACAGAGAGGAAAGTCTTCGACTAGGTGATGTTACCGCCTCCGACTAGATTAATTAAATCGAGAACAAGAACTCGAGTTAAACAAACATCCAGGGACTTCCAAAAATTCGCTCGCCTTTCTTTGGAGGATTCGATAAGTCCGCTATGGTAGCAAGAGTAGGAAATCGAACAATGATAGGAAGTTCCTTCTAGTGGGCGTGACCACGCAGAGAGGAAAGACTTGACTAGATGGGTTTCTTCCTCCCACCAGCTTGAGACTTAATCAATACCCCAAAGGCGCTTGAATAAATTTAAGAAAGTGCGCCGACTTAGAATATTTTTCAAAAGAACCAAGAAATAAACTAAGGTGAAAAGAGGTGGCTTTTAAAATATTTCGACTAAATAGAACCCGAACTCTTTGTGTTGGCTGCAAAAGTGAGTAACAAGTCGACACTAGGAAGCTCCTTCTAGTGGGCAGGACCACATGCAGAGAGGAGAGGCTTCGACTAATGATGTTACCGCCTTTCACCAAAGGAAAGATAACCGTGTTTCAATATAGTCGAAAGATCATGAAAGCACTACTCAAAAGTAAGACAATAGAGGTAGAGAGAACCTGAATCTTTATTGTCTGAACGGTTAGTTACACATAAAACTTATGTGAATCGGGTCGATGTTCCAAGAATTCGAGAGAACTCCGCCATCTTCCATTGCTAACGCATCGACCTCGACGAAAGTTACTTCGACCATCAGATAAGGACCTTTCCACTTGGGAGAAAGTTTGTTCCGATTAGACTTGGTTTGGCAGAGTCTCAATACTAAGTCATCTACAAAGAAGGTCATGAGGTTGACCTTACGATCGTAGTATCTCAAGCAGGCTTGTTGGTAGACCAACGAACGGATTAAAGCTCGGTATCTCCTTTCTTCGAGTAGATTAATATCGCCCACTCAAGTTGTTCTCGGTTTGAGTCTTTAAACGCTTTCGACTCTGTTGACCTTATCTTTAGTTCCGGGGAAGCATGGCTTCAGATCCAAGACTAGAAAAAGGGTGTTTCACCAGAGTCTGACCGTAGTCGTGACGATCGCCCATAATACGAGGGTAACTCTTGTACCCAAGCCCCGAGCGCTTGATGAGCCGGGTCAAGACTCAGCCTTGATTCCTCTCATTATTTGGCCATTTGCACGCTCGACTATCGTGCATTACATTTTGGGGATGGGCCATGTACATAACACAACTTGGTACTCCAACTCGTCGCAAAATTCCTGAAATTTTACGCCGAAAATTGCTTACCATTATCTCGTAATTATTCGACTTCAGATCCAAATCGAGTAATCACGATCTCATCATAAACCGCTTTGTCGCTTCTGTTATCCCAAATACAGTGTTCGCTTCAATCCACTTTGTGAACGATCAATAGCCACAAAGGAACTCAAACCTCCCGGAGCTTTAGGAATGGTCCTAGGATATCGAGACCCCTGTGTTGCAAAAGGCCAAGATAGAGGTATCGCTTGTAACGCTTTGAGCTGGTTGGTGTATTTGCTCGCTATGAAATTGGCATTGAACACATTTTTAACCAACTCTTTAGCATCGTAAAGGGCTCATGGCAAGAAAACCTTGTCGAAAAGCCTTACCGACGAGCCGCTCAGAGGAAGCATGATTTCCCAGATGCCACCATGTATGTCGTGAAGGAGTGTTAATCCTTCGCTCATGGAATGCATCGCATGAGCACCCCTTGAGTACCTCGCTTATAGAGGATTCCTTCAACTAAGGTATACATTTTGGCTTTTCGAGATAAACGATCTACCTCGAGATCGTCTTCAGTATCGAACCCTTCAAGATACTCATAGATAGGCGCCATCCATGTATCTTCAGATTCTAGAGAGGCCGCCTCAATAGGAGGTGTCTCGGTTCATCGACCTGATTCGCTTCGAGTTGTTCCAAGAAGACCTTTTGGTACTATAGATGGGGAAGAAGCTATTCGAGCAAGCCGGTTCATGAGGAAATTATCCTTTCGAGGGATGAATTGTGCCTCAAACCTAAAAAATGCTTTTCTAGCTTACGATTCGATAAGTACCGAGACATTGCTCAAGTTAGAGCACCGGTACTTTTTCCGATTTGATTCACGACTAGTTGAGAGTCTCCTCTCACGAGTAGTTGGCGAATCGAGAGCGCTCGCCGCTTGTATGCTAGCTAGCAAACCTTCAGATTTCGCCACGTTGTTAGTGGCCCGAAAGTTTAATTGTATGGCATACTTTAAGGTCTCCCAGAGGAGATACCAGACCACCCCAATTTTCGAGCCATTTAAAGTAAGCGATTCGTCAGTACATCGTCCATCGGTCGGGAATCAGATCGGGATCCCTAACAGTTCAGATTTGTCCATTCGCCACAAAGTCCGCCAAGATCTGGATTTAATGGCCGTCGACACGAAATTCAAACCATTAATAATTGCATTAAATAAGAAGGGGTATCGATTATCAAACTTATCGTTATTCTTTTCTTTCGGACTCCTAATGATATTAAAATCACCGCCAATGAGAAGAGGTAAATGTTCCATACTACAAGAATGCACCAATTTAGACAAAAAGCTCTCCTTGTATTCTGGCTGCACAGCACCATAGACCACGACCAGAACCCATCGAAAACCATCGTCTTTATTCCTTAGTGTAAACTTGATATAAAAGTCCCCTTCTACCACACTTTCTAAGTCAAAAACATCTAAATTAATACCTAACAAAATACCTCCGAATCCATTATGAGGTTTCACCAAGGCTGTAAGAACTGCTCTACCACCACAAAAAGAATCAAGATAAGTATCCGAGAAGTGCTTTCACGAAGTTTCAAGCAAAGCAATAAAATCCAAACTCTCTTCTTTAGAAATTTTAGATAAAAACCTATACTTAGCCAAGTCTCGAAAACCTCTGCTATTCCAAAAAAACTCCTTTCATTTAGAATAAGATTTTTTTTTTGGATGCAAGCCTCCCACAAGACCATATGCCTATCTTCTTTTTTAATTTTTTATATTTTTTATGAGCTGCATGTAGGGAACTACTCCGTCCTTCCATAACGTCATCCATAACTTTCTCTATCAAGCCACCACATAGGTGGCCAATAGTTAAGTTATCAATGTCATTATCCTCAACATCAGACTCTATCTCTTTATCTACTGTAGAAGACACATCTTTATTATTTAGTGTTAATACAAACCTATCCATTTCTACCTTCTTAATAAGTGCTACTGAATCATCGACATGGTTGCCCATTAACACTCCAATGTTTTCAATATTATCAGTTATACGCTTATTAGAGAAAGAAAGAATGGAATAAGAGTTCATACCATCACTGAATTCCAGATTGCGCTTATTACCAAACGAAAGCAAAGACGCTTCCACCGAAGTCTTCATCCGCCGAATCACCGACGCTTGTCAAGGCCTAGTCGAATTACATCCGCCCACGGCCGCCAGGACAAGCTGGAACGGATTGTCCCCTACGAGGCCTTTGACCTGCAATGGATCTTGGATGTCCTGGCTCCAACCCAGCTCCACCAACTTCCAGCCCAACAACTGGGACCGCAGACCCCTCTGAAACCTCACCAGATAGAGCTAAGAGGCACCCATGAGCAGGCTGTTGAGCTACCTCCTCAAGCACATGGGCCACCACTACTCCCTGAAGGTTAGCAGTCGGTCCACCCACTAGCGGTCTATCAGTGGACAAAAGCAACTGCAACTCGCCCCCACTTGCATATGGGCCCTATTCCCCTCTGAGGCCCATAGCCTGTGACTCCCCATAGGAAATCACCCACTCCCCAGTTACCTCCAAGCTTGGAGATGCATCTCTAACTGTTATATCCTGAAACACAAAAGCATTAGGAAAAAGGCACTCCATCTCCAATGCCTCCTTATGAACCTCCTCTTTTAAAAGAACATCTGCAACCTCAAAACCATCTGCCTCTTCCGCCAAGACCCCATCTACCCCTTCCAAAAGTAGCTTATCAACCGCTAAGTCCAAGATTTTTTCCGCCATATTATGAATTATGGAATGCGAAACCAAGCCCTCCTGTGCCAATGACAAAACCTGTCCCTGAACCACCTGATCACCCGAGACCGAATCATTAGAAGAAGCATCTTTTCCTTTAACTTCCTCCCGATTCTTGGCTCTCTTGTAATCTCTAAGATTATTTCCCTGGTTCTGGTCTTGATTGTAACATCCCAAATGTATAATTAGGGTTAATCAAGTATAATTATATGTGTAGAAATTAAAACTTTTTCTCACATCTTGAAAAACCCTAAAATCTTATGTAATTCTTGTCCAAGAGTTGTGTAATCCAAAAACACAAAGCTCTTGTTGACCAAAAATCAAACTCATTCTCCAATTATCTTAAATCTTGTGTCAAACATTTGGAATATATTTTCCTTGGTCCCAAAACTGATATGGGACCCATTCTGAAAAATATCATGAGTTATAACACTTGTTGATAATTTTTGGGAGGCAAAACAATCCTTTAAACAACCTTCATGAATTTCCTGAGAAAAATGCATTGCATAATAACCTCTGGAAATTTTATGCAAGGTTGGTCTCATTGTCAGCAAGCTCCAGTTAAAATTTCATCAAATTTGGAGTTCATTTGCTATCTCAAATAATTCTGGTAAGTTTCAGCTGTTAAAAACTAAATTTAAAAGCCTACACTGCTCCTTGGCTAGCTATATTCAAAGTTGGTCCATTTCAACCATGTCCGCACCTCGCCAGACCTCATCTCCATTTTGATCGGTGTCGCACTGCTGGATTTACATCCAACAGCCACGACCTCCTCCGCGTCAACACCGCAAGGACCTCCTCACCTCATGAGGTCATTGCCGCTGGATCGCTGATCCATGGTCATGACCTCCCCCGTGTTAAACCTCAAAGACCTCCTCGAGCCGTTAAACCATCGCAATGAGGTCATCCCATTTGTTGAGGTCGAGCCGCTGGATCAAATCCAATGCCCACGACCTCCTCCTCAACATACTCAACAGTCTTCCCATTTCACGTGAGGTCATAGCCCTTGGATCCAAGATCCATGGCCCCGACCTCCTCCTCTCAACCTAAACTAAACAAACCTTCCACCTAACCTAGGTCGAGCCATTGGATCAAATCCAACACCACGATCTCCCCTGCTATCAAGCACTCACAACCTCCCCCATCTTTTGTTGTGCACCGTTAGATTTAAAATCTACTATCACGACCTCCTTTTTGTCTCATGCGCACTGATTTCCTCAACAAGACGTGAGATCGTGAGTCTTAGATCTAAATCTAAAGGCCATGACCTCCTTGTGCGCTATGCAAGCTCAGACCTCCACCTCCTTTGATCGAACCCTTAGATCTAAATCTAGCGGTCCCGACCTCCCTTGCTCGCTATGCATCATATCGCACCTCCCTGGTCATTGTGTGCCCTGGATTTAAATCCAAAGGCCATGACCTCCCTCATGTCTTTTGATCGCATGCGTTAAGTCCTCACCGAGGTCCGCGACTGCTGGATGGAGATCCAACGCTTTGGACCTCTCCGCCCTTTTCCTCACGTATGCGTTGCTGACATGAAATCGGAGGGCCACGACCTCCCCATCTCTGATCGTGTGGTCGGACCTCCTCCCACCACTTAAAACATAACGGTTCAAAATGAGATCCGATGGTTAGGACCTCCCTGTGTCTTATCCAACGGTCATAAGGACCTCCCCGTTCTTCTCCTTCCTCCGGCGCGCATGACGTGTTTCGAGCGGGAGTTAATGTCCACTGGCCCATCGGTCCTTTCAATGCCTCTTGTCGACCAAGATTTAATGCGTGTCATTTTTCCGCCATCAGTCAAGACACCGCCCCTTGTCAACCTTTATGTCTTGTCCACCCATGGACCAACCCTGGGCTAAGCTCACCATGGAGCTTAGCCCCAGCTCAAAACCTTCACTCAAAGCTATAAAGCATCCTTTGGGAGCCTCCCTTGGCTTCCTTTACACCCAATTGATCTCGGCCTTGCACTTGTGCGTACGAGCTCCTCCCTCACTCATTTCCTCACCGGTGGCTGCCATTGTTGAGTCCTTGAGCTCCTCGGCACAAGAAGATCCAAAGGGCTTCCTTTTCAAACCCTTGTTCGCTTTTGCTCCCAACACCTCTTGGAAGTTATCCCCGACTTAGTTGTTTGGGCACTTTTCAGAGGAGGACAAAGTCGAGCTGGAGTCGGTGTCTTGGGTGGTGAAGCTTCACCGTTTTCCCCAACTCCGGCCATCACCTCCACGACCTCCCCAAAGACCTTAGGACCCTGTGTACTCCTCCCGTAGTCCTTAGATGCCGCACCCGCATGAATGATTTTATGGAGCTTTTCTTGGCACAAGCTTGAATGTTGCGCGAGCTGCTTTTTGCATTTTCGTGTTTGGCCGCGGCTGGTCATTTGCCCTCTCGCTCGCCGGCTGCTCAAAGCCGCCGCTGCCGAGAGGAGGTCCACCGGTGCGCAACGTTATTGTGCACTCAGCAGTATTATTGACCTCACCGCGAGCTCTACATCACGGGCGAGATCACTTCTTCACGCCGATTTTGTCTGACGCCCCGAAAGCGTGTCATTGTCGCTTTTAGGACATAAATTCACCGCTTTAAATGCCCAATCATCGCAATCATTGGTGTCTTAACCGCCATTAACCCCGCCCCTTTGCGCAAGATTAAACTCCCTCAGGACCTCCTCGTGGTCCCGCCAAGCATTTATCTCATGTCCAAAACTCAGGCGCTGGTCTGGGACGCCTGCACTTCCTCCGAGGAGATCCGAGCGCCCAAGACCTCCCTTGCGTAATCATGGCCGCCTGCACCTCCCGGAGGTCTCAGAACGTTAGACCTCCCTTAGACCTCTCCAGAGCTATCTCACCTGCTCATGACCTCCCTGTAGATCTTGACCGCCAAGGTCCTCCCTGACGATCTGACCATCGAGGACCTCCTTGAACATCTCGATCGCCCAGACCTCCCCGTGAGGTCTTGACGATGCAGATCTTCCTTGGGGAGATCTTGATAGTTTAGATCTTCCTTGGAAGATCTCACCGCTGAGGACCTCCCTTTAGATCTGGTCCGCTCCGACCTCCTTTCGTGTTGTGGTCCGCTGATTTCCCATCTACGGCCACGACCTCCCTCACCTCGCAAGCATGTGAGTTGCTAAGAGGTCCAGACCTCTGGACTTCACACGCGCTGCAGTGTGATGTTCTCCTGGAGATCTTGAGCCGCTGGATTTAAGATCGGTGGCTCACGCCCTCCCATACCCTTGTGAGTTTTAGGAATTCCAAAGGAGGTCTTAGTTAAACCTAAATAAGGTATAGACTTTAGAATTTCATATCTCTTTCATTTTAATTCCAAATGAGGTCATTCAAATTGTGTTAGCTCTGTCTTGAACTTGACTTTAATCCAAAAATGATTGTAAGTTGAGTTCAGCTCCAGAGCACAGTTTGCCATTAGATTTTAAAACCAACTTTAAAATGTGCACTTAAATCAATGCTTAACTTGTAAAATACATAACTAATGCTCTATAGGTTATTTTTGGGTGAGACCAACTTTGTTGGTTTTCTCTTAGTGAACTCACTGTGAAAATTAGTTTTGAGCTTGTTGCTGTTAGGAAAATGAGGACTTGTGCATTATAATTTTGTTCAAGTTCTTGTTTTTGAAAATTTGTAGAAAGTGCAATATAGCTCCAAATGAGATGAACTCAATTGTGTTATTCATCTCATGAGGTGCTGGTTTTACAGTAAAATTTCAGCTTGCTACTTTTCTAGAAAATGTTGCCTCATAATTAAATTAGTGAATAGTGCAGTTTGGTAATTAATAGGTTGAGCAGAATTGATTTCATCATATCTTTTGCATTGAGAATCCAAATCAATTGGTTCTTGTTGCTAAATTCATGATAAATCATTGTCTTGCTGCTGTAAAATTTTCAGAGAATTTGGAGTTCGTTTGTTGTGCTATCTTTGTTGCCTTTCGTCGTTTTATCGGTTCTTTATCGCTTCCGTTAGGTTTCGACATTTGTGGTGATCCCGAGAGCGATCCTCTGCCACAACTTGGCCAGCAACAAGGCAAGCAGTTTGACCATTTCCATCATTGTCCCATTACTTTAAAGCTTAATACTTTGTTTTACTTCTATGTATGCATGCTACTTTGTGTTAAATGTCGCTAGTAATCCTATAGTTGCATAATCTGTAGGAATTGTTTATCCTCTACTACCATGAGCCTAGGTTATTTGTTGTGGTGGGAGCTCGTTGGATGAGCTCTTATCACTTAGTAGTTTCGATGTAAATTGCTTAGACATGCTTAGTTTTCGGTAGAAATGGGCGATCATCGACTTAGTCGATGGTCTTGATCACTCAAAAATGATTATTACTCCTATATGTCCAGCACTTGTGCTTTGATTAATTTGTAAAATCAAAACTGAAAATAAAAGATTGATTTAGACTTGGGCATATTGGATGGATGGTGCGGTTTTTGGATGTGGTGGTATGCCTGGGTCCCTAAGGACCGAGTACTTGGGTCACTAAGTTGCGATTTCACAGACTAACCACGCGAGGGGCATATGGAACCCTCTTGACTAAGTACTCTAGGAGGTGTTAATTATGAGCGAGCTCGGTTGGTGTGTTTTCAAAACAAATGTATATGTATAGTG
This sequence comes from Phyllostachys edulis, assembly GCA_036346405.1. Taxonomy (NCBI): domain Eukaryota; kingdom Viridiplantae; phylum Streptophyta; class Magnoliopsida; order Poales; family Poaceae; genus Phyllostachys; species Phyllostachys edulis. The sequence goes on from JAYEVD010000193.1 coordinate 106,222, forward strand.
TGGGAGGGAGCATTAGCTTCCGGAAGGTTGTGATGTCTCCTTCTCCCCGTGGGTTGTGCAGCTCGTGAATTAGCATTCATCCTTTGGAAAGGTCTCAGAGGACTTAGCTGTGCAAAGACACCTTCTAAGTGTGCGAAGGAAAGGCGGTCCGACGTGGGTACAAAGTGGTACACCCCGCAGGATAAAACTATTCAATAGCCTCGCCCTAGGTTATGGACATGCTTGGTAAGGTCGCTCAAGACTAGACTACAACCTTTAATTAAAACTTGACATGGTTGGTATGAACGGGAGTTCATGCTATTGTTGTGGTGACTTGGGTTAGTCACTTCCAGGATTGTTCTTGTTGTTGTTACTATGTTATTATCCCGTTGTTACTTCAACATTTAAAAATGCTTTGTCAAATTGCCTTCAATCTATTATGTTATTGCAAATAAATGTTGCTTTATGCTAAAATGAGTCCAAAGCCTCATCCACTTAAATAAAGCTTGCATGTAGCTATTTATAGTTCTGTTATCTCACACGAAGTCTTATGGAGTACTTTATGTACTCATCCGCCGTGGTTGTGGCAATTTTGTGGCTTTTGTTGCAGAGGAAGAAGGAGAGCTCCAAGAGCCTCTTTTGTGCTACGTGTTGCGCTTTCTTCGACGACTAGCTTGGTCGGTGGCCAGATGCCTAGGGTTAAGGCACACCGATTGGCTTTTGTGTTATAGCCATCTTTATGGCACTTTTGCTTCCGCTGTTATCTTTTGTATTTATTGCTTTTGGCCTAAGGGCCTCTTTGTAATATCTATTCCATATTAATGTTAACTTCGGTTTGTTGCTTATGTTCTATGTGTTGTATGGAATTGATACATTCTTTTGTTGTGAGGTATGTATACCGCATTCTCGAAGTATACATCTCTCGAGACCGGGTTTATTTGGTTGATAATACTAGGTCAATCGGATGACTAAGTATTATGAGCCTAATAAACGCTCGGGTCTCACAAAAGTTGGTATCGAGCCATACATCGACCGTAGTAACGCAAGCTTGGTCGCCCTTAGGATATTTTGAAAACCTATTTTCAAAGCATCAAATGAGTTTTGAAAGCTTAGGTAAATTCTCGGATTTTATTCCTTACCTATCTTAGCTTTCTTCTCATCCCACTCTAATTTGAGTTTTAAAAGTTGTTTTCTCTCTTCCCTTCTACAAAATAGTTGTTATCGATTAACACTGGTTTTTGGGAGAACCAATGAGATTGGCAAATTGAAGTGTGAGCTGCCCACTACAAGGTTTTGAAGTTTCGAGTCGGTGATTCGACAAGGAGCTTGGATGCTAAATCTGGACAGCAAGCATCAAATTTCCGGACAGCAGTCTCAAAGGTGTCTAATTAGGATAGATAATGAGAGGTTAATCAACTAAAACTTGTGGGAATAAAAGGGTAAGATGTGATACTAGTTAGCTAAGTATCTAACACTTATTTCGCTGCATTAACCTTGCTCTCTAATAGTTTTAGATCTCATCTTACAATCTGATTTTTGATCTTCTCGACCAATTACTGCTCATTCAATACGGGTTAGTTGAGTTGAGAAGTTGAGCCTTGCGCTTGGTGTTTCTTGGCTGTTTTAGAGTCTTTTAGAAGCTTTTTAAAGTTTAAATAACCGCTGATTTTGGCTTTCGCTTGGGGTGATATTCCATTCCCTAGTCGATCGCTTTTGCTTTCTTTAAGGCTTTGTTTTTGGGTCTAGTTGCTAACCAAATTTCATTGTAACAGATGGCCGGACGACTCAGCGGCTAAGGCTGGCCACTGGTCCGGACGAGGAGCTCTCTCCTCCCACTATGGCCGAGGTTCTTCTTCAGATCGAAGCGAACCGCTGGATGACCGGAGAGTTCTATCGACGCCATCGCGCGCAACACCACCAAGACTTACGGAGCTTCAGATCCGGGCAAGGAATGCCCATCACCGTGGAGGACTCATGAGTTTCTTCGCATCAGCCCCCTACCTTTTCCCGGCCCGAGGACCTTTGATGCGACGATTGGCATTTGCTCTTGTGGAGCGAAGCCAGATCGCAGCAGCTGCGGAGCACGAGAAGGCGCTGTTCAGATCGCACCACCTGGAGGGTGCAGCTTTGTCATGGTGGGAGAGCCGCCATGCAGCCCGTGGATCACACCGCCTCTTGGGAGGAGTTTCAGATCGCCTCCGTCGGGCTCACATCCTCGCCGGCTTGATGGAGATCAAGAAGGTGAGTTTCTTGCACCAAGCAAGGGCGAGCTCACCATGGAGTATGTCTACAAGTTCAACCATCTAGCTCGTTATGCTCCCCGAGGATGTGGCCACCGATATGGCTAAGGTGCCAAGTTCAGCGTGGCTTGTCCGAGGAGTCAAGGACAAGCTATCCATTGTCGACTTCCGATTTCAGACCTTGGTCGACAAGGCCATCGTCGCCGAAAGCATGCGGCTCGAGAGCTTATGGACTCTCGAAGCGCAAGTGGAGGCCCATAAGTCATCCAGGCCGCTTCTTCCCGCCCCGCCTCGGCAGCCTCAGGGGTACCACTCTCACTCTTCGGCGCCCGAGGTCACTCCGCCTCGTTTCGCCCTTCGCAGTCCGGTCTCACCACGCACCTGCGAAGTCGCCAGAGCGCCCCCGAACCCGGCCGCCGGGTCACATGTTTTCATGCAACTGTAAGGGCATTATGCTAACCAATGCCCTAAGAAGACAGAGCACTCGCCCCAATGGAGGACGCGGGCCGAGGTGGAGCACCAGACCGTAAGATCGCCCCGCTACCAAGGCGTGGGTAGTGGTCGCGCCAACGCCATCACCATAGAGGAGGCTCAGAGGCACCCGACGCCGCATAGGTACACTTTCTCTAACTCTCATCCCGCCATCGCTTTTGTTTGATTCAGAGCATCTCATTCATTTGTTTCGAAGTCTTTGTCTGCTATCGGAGAGCTTTTTTCTCTCCATTGTCGGTCCCGCTTACTCATTCGCTTCTCTCCGGTTCGGAGTTGAGAGCCGAATCTGAGTGTAGGATGTCCCTATCGAGATCAAGGGGTAGGTTTCTTAGCAAACCTTATCCTTCTCCATTCAGCGAGTCTTGATGTGATTCTTGGCATGGATTGGTTGTCCCAAAGACATGGGGCAAATCGATTGCGCCAGAAGCTCATCTCTATCTAGTCCTCCGGCGAAAGGTGTTCGCTACCGAAGTCGCTAGATCCGTGATCTCTTCGCGACTTGAAGCGAAGCCCGCCTAGATATTAGCGAAGTCCCAACAGTTTGTGACTTTGTTGATGTCTTTCCCGCTGATCTTCCGGGATGCCACCCGCTCGAGACCTCGAATTTGTCATTGAGTTGGCTCCCTGCATCGCCCCTATCTCAAAGAGGCCTTATCGGATGCCACCGAACGAGTTGGTAGAATTGAAGAAGCGCTAATGAGCTGCAAGAGAAGGGTTTCATCCGCCTAGCTCATCTCCTTGGGGTTGTCCAAAGAATCTTCGTGAAAGAAGAAGGATTTGCACTTTTACGATAAAGGCCGATTATCGCCCACTTAATGAAGTGACTAGTAAAGAACAAGTATCCATTGCCCCAAGATCGACGATCTCTTCGATCAATTGATCGGAGCTCGAGTTTTCCAAGATTGATTTGAGAGGGATATCATCAGTTCGATTCGCCCGAGGATATTCCAAAGACGGCGTTTCTACTCGCCACGGCTTGTACGAGTACATTGTCATGTCGCTCGCTTAACCAATGCTCCTCGCTTTGTTCATGAACCTCATGAATTCGGTATTCATGGAGTATTTGGATAAGTTTGTCGTGGTCTTCATCGATGATATTCTTATCTATTCCAAGAACGATGAGGATCATGCCGAGCATCCGCTTGTGTTAGGCAAGTTACGTGAGCACCACCAGACGCGAAGTTCAGCAAGTGTGTGCTCGTTGAAGGAAGTGGCTTTCTTAGGCCATATTCTTTCAGCGGAGGCGAGTCGTTGATCCTAGCAAGGTCACCGATGTTCTTTATGGAGTCCGCCCACTTTGGCCACCGGCGCGGAGTTTTCTTGGTTTAGCGGATATTATCGCCGCTTATCGAGAACTTCCAAGATCGCGGCCGATGACGGAGTTGCTCAAGAAGGACAAGAAGTTCTTGTGGTCCGATGCTTGCATGGCAAGTTTCCATATACTCAAGAAGCGCTTGACCACCGCCTCGTTCTTGTTCTTCCCGATATCCATCGCAGCTTCGATATCTTTTATGATGCTTCTCGTCGAGGCCTCGGTTGTGTCCTTATGCAAGAAGGCAAGGTAGTGGCCTATGCATCAAGGCAATTGAGACCTCATGAACTCAACTACCCTACTCATGATTTGGAGTTGGCTGCTGTGATTCATGCACTTAAGATTTGGCGACATTACCTAATCCAGAATCGCTAGAAGTGTATTCGATCACAAGAGCCTCAAGTACTTGTTCACCCAACCCGACCAACCTCGTGCAAAGGAGATGGTTGGAGTTGATCAAGGATTATGATATGGGTATTCACTACCATCCGGCAAGGCTAATGTCGCTGCCGATGCGCTTAGTCGCAAAGCGCATTGTAATGCCTTAGTGCTCAAGGAGCATTCGCCCTCTCTTCTCGAGGCATTCCAATTGCCTCAACTTGGAGATAGTTGAGCATGGATCTCTCGCCGCCATGGTTGTGCAACCAACCTTGGTGGATCGGATCAAGTCCGCCCAGCAATGGATGTTGGAGTGAGCCACATTAAGGCAAATGTCAAGAACGGAACGACCAAGTGCTTCTCCGAGGATGAGCATGGCGTCGGAGGTTCGGCAACGCCTTGTGGTTCCAAAGGACATGGAGTTGCGGAATTTAATCCTCCGCAAGCCCATGATTCGCTTTTTATCCATTCATCCCGGCCACAAAGATGTATCAAGATCTCCGCCAGAGATTTTGTGGACCCGAATGAAGAGGGAGATCGCGGTTCGTTGTCGAGCGCGACGGTGTCGCCGTGTCAAGGCCGAGCATCGGCCCCGCCGGATCGCTTCACTTTTGCCAATTCCTCGAGTGGAAGTGGATTCGATCGAATGGATTTCATCACCGGTCTACCCACGCCCCTCAAGAAGAATGATGCTATTTGGGTCGCCATCGATCGATTGACTAAGGTGGCACATTTCCTTCCCGCCAAGACCGAATCTCGTAGGTCTTTTGGCGAACTCTATATCGCTCAAGATCGTGAGTTTGCACGGTGTGTCAAGACGATCGTGTCGGATCGTGGATCCTTTTCACGCCTCGCTTTTGGCATAGCTTGCAAGAGGCTATGGGCACTGTTTACCTTTTAGCACGGCATATCACCTCAAACCGATGGTCGACCGAGAGGGTCAACCAAGTTTTGGAGGACATGCTTCGTGCTTGTGTCCTTTCATATGGGAAGCATTGGGAGAAATGCTTGCCATTCGCCGAAGCCAGATAACAACAAATTTCAAAGCCGCCTCGAGATGGCACCATTTGAGGCCTTGTACGGAGAAAGTGTAGGACCTCGTTGAACTGGTCGAGACCGTGAGAGACTCTTTGGCCCTGACTCAATCAATGAGGCCGAGCGCCAAGTCCAAATTTTATTCGTGAGCTGCGCATGCATACTCAATCCAGCAAAAGAGCTATGCGGATCGCCGCCGACGTGAGTTACGCTTTTGAGCCTAATGACTTTGTTTATCTCAAAGTCTCTCCTTTGAAGGGCCATCAACGCTTTGCCAAGGGCAGTTGGGCTCGATATGTCGGTCCCTACCGTGATTATCGAGAAGAAGGAGCTTGCCTATAAGTTGGAGTTGCTACCTGCACTTGAGGGGGTACATGATGTTTTCCATGTGTCCCAGCCTTAAGAAGTGCCTCCTGTTCCAACCGAGGAAGCTCTGGAAACCCTCGATGTCCGTGAAGATTTGACCTATCGCGAGCACCCCTGCTCACAGACTCGATGAGTCCGAACGAAGGACAAGGAATAAGACCATCAAGTTCCTTAAAGTTCAAGTGGTCAAACCATTCTCGAGGATGAGGCTACTTGGGAAAGAGAAGATCGCTGCATGCGGACTATCCATCTTTCTTTACGAGTGAGCCAAATCTCTGGACGAGATTTCTGTAGGGGAGAAATTTTGTAACATCCCAAATGTATAATTAGGGTTAATCAAGTATAATTATATGTGTAGAAATTAAAACTTTTTCTCACATCTTGAAAAACCCTAAAATCTTATGTAATTTTGTCCAAGAGTTGTGTAATCCAAAACACAAAGCTCTTGTTGACCAAAAATCAAACTCATTCTCCAATTATCTTAAATCTTGTGTCAAACATTTGAATATATTTTCCTTGGTCCCAAAACTGATATGGGACCCATTCTGAAAAATATCATGAGTTATAACACTTGTTGATAATTTTGGGAGGCAAAACAATCCTTTAAACAACCTTCATGAATTTCCTGAGAAAATGCATTGCATAATAACCTCTGGAAATTTTATGCAAGGTTGGTCTCATTGTCAGCAAGCTCCAGTTAAAATTTCATCAAATTTGGAGTTCATTTGCTATCTCAAATAATTCTGTAAGTTTCAGCTGTTAAAAACTAAATTTAAAAGCCTACACTGCTCCTTGGCTAGCTATATTCAAAGTTGGTCCAGCTCAACCATGTCTGCGACCTCACAGACCTCATCTCCATTTTGATCAAAGTCGCAACTGCTGATTTACATCCAACAGCCACGACCTCCTCCATGGTCAACACCGCAAGGACCTCCCACCTCATGAGGTCATTGCTGCTTGGATCGCTGATCCATGGTCATGACCTCCCTCGTGTTAAACCTCAAAGACCTCCTCGAAATGTTAAACCATCGCAATGAGGTCATCCCATTTGTTGAGGTCGAGCCGCTGGATCAAATCCAACACCACGACCTCCTCCTCAACATACTCAACAGTCATCCCATTTCACGTGAGGTCATAGCCCTTGGATCCAAGATCCATGGCCCCGACCTCCTCCTCTCAACCTAAACTAAACAAACCTTCCACTCTAACCTAGGTCGAGCTATTGATCAAATCCAACACTCACGACCTCCCTGCTATCAAGCACTCACAACCTCCCCATCTTTTGTTGTGCACCGTTAGATTTAAAATCTACTATCACGACCTCCTTTTGTCTCATGCGCACTCATTCTCCTCAACAAGACGTGAGATCGTGAGCTCTTAGATCTAAATCTAAAGGCCATGACCTCCCTTGTGCTATGCAAGCTCAGACCTCCACCTCCTTTGATCGAACCCTTAGATCTAAATCTAGCGGTCCCGACCTCCTTGCTTGCTCATGCGCATCATATCGATCTCCCCGTCATTGTGTGCCCTTGATTTAAATCCAAAGGCCATGACCTCCCTCATGTCTTTTGATCGCAGGCGTTAAGTCCTCACCGAGGTCCCGACTGCTGGATGGAGATCCAACGCTTTGGACCTCTTGTCCCTTTTCCTCACGTATGCTGCTGACATGAAATCGGAGGGCCACGACCTCCCATCTTGATCGTGTGGTGGGACCTCCCCCACCACTTAAAACATAACGGTTCAAAATGAGATCCGATGGTTAGGACCTCCTGTGTCTTATCCAACGGTCATAAGGACCTCCCCGTTTTTCTCTCCTTCCTCGGGCAGCATGCGTGCTCGAAAGGAGTTAATGTCCACTGGCCCATCAGGTCCTTTCAATCAGTTTTCTTTGTCGACCAAGATTTAATGTGTCAGCTTCCGCCTATCAGTCAAGACACCGCCTCTTGTCAACCTTTATGTCTTGTCCACCCATGGACTGAACCTGGGCTAAGCTCACCATGGAGCTTAGCCCCAGCTCAAAACCTTCACTCAAAGCTATAAGCATCCTTTGGGAGCCTCCCTTGGCTTCCTTTACACCCAATTGATCTCACTCTTGCACTTGTGCGTGGTCGAGCTCCTCCTCACTCATTTCCTCACCGGTGGTCGCCATTGTTGAGTCCTTGAGCTCCTCTGGCACAAGAAGATCCAAAGGGCTTCCTTTTCAAACCCTTGTTCGCTTTTGCTCCCAACACCTCTTGGAAGTTATCCCCGACTTAGTTGTTTGGGCACTTTTCAGAGGAGGACAAAGTCGAGCCGAGCCGGTGTCTTGGGCGTGAAGCTTCACCGTTTTCCCCAACTCCGGCCATCACCTCCACGACCTCCCCAAAGACCTTAGGACCTCCGTACTCCTCCCGTAGTCCTTAGATGCCGCACCCGCATGAATGATTTTATGGAGCTTTTCTTGGCACAAGCTTGAATGTTGCGCTGAGTCGCTTTTGCATTTTCG